>JAINUG010000312.1:0-265000 GCA_029706075.1 Aldrovandia affinis
CTAACATGGGATTGAATGCGAGTTTGACACAGCGTTCTCTGTCCTTCTGGGCGATTTGTTCAGAAACCGTGCGTCCTATTTCAATGGAAGTAACATTGACGAGAGAGAACAAAAATGCCTACGTTTTGGTGTATAAATTGTGCATGTAGAGTGTAAGGTGTGGGAGTTAGACGATAATGTTTGGGAGATTTTGATAAAATTTGCACCTGGTCAAGCTAGAGGCCATTGTGACGTCACCCACTCTAGCTGTGTCCATTGACTTCAATGTAAAGTGGAATCTGACATTTTTAATAAATAAATCTTCCAAACATTATCATGTAACTCCCACACCCTTCCATTGTACAGCCCAATTTATGCACCAAAATGTAGGCATTTTTCCCTCTCTCATCCAATGTAAATTCCATTGAAATAGGCCTCACGGTTTTTGAATAAAGGGCCCAAAAAGGCCAGAGAGTACAAAGACAGTATTTCTAATTTGGCCCTTTTTCCCAATTTCCCATGCATTGTCAATGGGCCCAAAGAGTCGACGTTTTCGCACTTCGTGCAACGTCAGGCGTCGCTAAGAAAAGTAATAGCACACGATTCCGCCCAAGCCGCATGTTTTGATGTATTTCGTGCGTCTGTGCTGGCAACGGTGCGAGACTAGTAGCGAACCAAAGTTTTGTACGGAAGAAGAAAAAAAAATAAGTATGGCGGCGAAGAACAATAGAGTGCCTTTTTGCTATGCAAAGGCCACACTGCAGTGCTCTGCACTGAAGTGTGGCCTCTTTGCATTGCAAGCGGCACCCTAATAAGCATGGCGGCGAAGAACAATAGAGTGCCTTTTGCTATGCAAAGGCCCACACTGCAGTGCAAACGGCAACCTAAAAATAGAATAAGTATGGCGGCCGAGAACAATAGAGTGCCTTTTGCTATGCAAAACGCACCCTAATAAGTATGGCGGCGAAGAACAATAGAGTGCCTTTTGCTATGCAAAAGGCCACACTGCAGTGCAAACGGCAACCTAAATATAGAATAAGTATGGCGGCGGAGAACAATAGAGTGCCTTTTGCTATGCAAAAGGCACCCTAATAAGTATGGTGGCGAAGAACAATAGAGTGCCTTTTGCTATGCAAAAGGCCTCTTTGCATTGCAAACGGCAACCTAACAAGAAAAAATTCCACAGAAATTTTGAGCGTGCCTTCTCCCCACACACAAGCAGTAACGCACACACACACACAGATGTGTAGGAGAGGAGTAGAGAGTTACGCGTATGTTCAGTGGAAGGTGTGGGAATAAGATGAAAATGTTTTGAATATTTATTTTCAAACACAGCGTCACACACTTCATCACTTTGAAGTAATGGTTCATTAGCATACTAACAATACCTCAAATAAAACTGTATTTTTGTTTTGTGACAAAGTCATATTGCAAACAGTTATCACTGAAGCAGACAGCCGTCCATCTTCTTGGTATTAGTCACATTTAGACCAATCCATCGCAGTGTTTTGTACTGGAATAGATCAAATAAGCAGAACTGGCAACAAAAATGTAACACGACACATATGGTCAAAAAAAAACAAGTTTTATTTCAGTGTTCCACATATATGCATAGTGCTGGGTTTATCTGGACATACATTGCAAGAGCAAAGGTGCGGCAGATCTGGACCTTGATACTCATGTGTGTGTGTGTGCACGCGTGTGGCTGAGTGTGTGTGAGTGTGTGTGTGTGAGTGTGTGTGTTTGAGTGTGTGGTGTGGTTTGTAAAAAAATTTGTTTGTTTGGTTTTAAAAACTTGTGTTTTTAAAACAAGTTAGAAAAATCATTTTAATGCAGTGGCAAATCTAGCGGTTTAATCAGTGTAAGACTTCGCTAGTTATTCGCTAAAACTGTACTTTTGTTTTGTGACAAACTCAGATTGCAAACAGTTATCACTGAAGCAGACAGCCGTCCATCTTCTTGGTATTTTATTTCCAGTGTTCCACATATATGCATAGTGCTGGGTTTATCTGGACATACATTGCAAGAGCAAATGTGCGACAGATCTGGACCTTGATGCTCGTGTGTGTGTGTGTGTGCACGTGTGTGAGCGAGTGTGTGTGAGTGTGTGCATGTGAGTGTGTGTGTTTGAGTGTGTGGTGTGGTTTGTTAAAAAATGTGTTTGTTTGGTTTTGCAAAATTGTTTTAAAAACAAGTTGGAAAAATGATTTTAATGCAGCGGAAAATCTAGCAGTTTAATCGGTGTAAGACTTCGTTAGGTATTCGCTAAAACTGTACTTTTGTTTGGTGACAAAGTCAGATTGCAAACAGTTATCACTGAAGCAGACAGCCGTCCATCTTCTTGGTATTAGTCACATTTAGACCAATCCATCGCAGTGTTTTGTACTGGAATAGATCAAATAATGCAGAACTGGCAATAAAAAATGGATCAGTAACACCAACACATATGGTCAAAATAAAACAAGTTTTATTTCCAGTGTTCCACATATATGCATAGTGCTGGGTTTATCTGGACATACATTGCAAGAGCAAAGGTGCGGCAGATCTGGACCTTGATACTCATGTGTGTGTGTGTGTGTGCATGTGTGTGAGCGAGTGTGTGTGAGTGTGTGCGTGTGAGTGTGTGTGTTTGAGTGTGTGGTGTGGATTGTTAAAAAATGTGTTTGTTTGGTTTTAAAAACTTGTTTTAAAAACAAGTTGGAAAAATGATTTTAATGTAGTGGAAAATCGAGCGGTTTAATCAATGTACAACTTCGCTAGGTATTCGCTAAAACTGTACTTTTGTTTTGTGGCAAACTCAGATTGCAAACAGTTATCACTGAAGCAGACAGTCGTCCATCTTCTTGGTATTAGTCACATTTAGACCAATCCATCGCAGTGTTTTGTACTGGAATAGATCAAATAAGCAGAACTGACAACAAAAAATGGATCAGTAACACCAACACATATGGTCAAAATAAAACAAGTTTTATTTCCAGTGTTCCACATATGCATAGTGCTGGGTTTATCTGGACATACATTGCAAGAGCAAAGGTGCGGCAGATCTGGACCTTGATACTCGTGTGTGTGTGTGTGTGCACGTGTGTGAGAGAGTGTGTGTGAGTGTGTGCGTGTGAGTGTTTGTGTTTGAGTGTGTGGTGTGGTTTGTTAAAAAATGTGTTTGTTTGGTTTTAAAAACTTGTGTTTTTAAAACAAGTTGGAAAAATGATTTTAATGCAGTGGAAAATCTAGCAGTTTAATCGGTGTAAGACTTCGCTAGGTATTCGCTAAAACTGTACTTTTGTTTTGTGACAAACTCAGATTGCAAACAGTTATCACTGAAGCAGACAGTCGTCCATCTTCTTGGTATTAGTCACATTTAGACCAATCCATCGCAGTGTTTTGTACTGGAATAGATCAAATAAGCAGAACTGGCAACAAAAAATGGATCAGTAACACCAACACATATGGTCAAAATAAATCAAGTTTTATTTCCAGTGTTCCACATATGCATAGTGCTGGGTTTACGTAGGTTTAACCAGGGAGTGCTCGCCGCACGGTAAGTATCATAGTTTTGTATCTCCCTGTTCTACTTACTTTGCATCTAACACTACATGCTACCTCCCTATCCCAGTCCATGTCTCCTCTTCTAGATTGCCTAGAAGGAGAGATTCTACTCGCACCGGAAACCTCTCCAATCTCATCCACCCTCCTAGATCTCCCAGTGTTGACGTGGTGGTAGCAGGCGGACTATGGAACTGCCAGTCTGCTGTCCGGAAGGCCGATTTCATCTCGGCCCAGGCCTCACTACTCTCCCTGCAGTTCCTGGCGCTCACGGAGACGTGGATCACTCCACAGAACACGGCCACCCCTGCTGCTCTCTCCGCTGCCTACACCTTCTCCCACACTCCACGACCCTCAGGTAGAGGTGGAGGGACAGGTATACTGATCTCCCCCCTGTGGAGATTTGGTATTGTTCCTCTTCCTCACTTTTCACCCTCCTCCTTTGAATTTCATGCTGTCTCTGTAGTATTGTAATTTTCATTCATGCAATTAGAATATACATTTTCATAGTACAACATTTTAATTCCTCACATGAATAGATTTTTAGAAATATATAGTTATCGCTTCGATGCATTCCGATGTTCAAGCTAAACCCAGGCCTTTGAAACAAAAGGATCTGAACTGGACAGTGTGAAATGACAAAGTGTTTGAACAATCTTGTGAATTAATAAATCGGCACTTGCATTTAATTTTTTTTTGCTGGTAGCTAGATATGGGAAAATCTCATATTGCCATAATCTTGCTACATTTTGCGATTGCGATATGGCCCGCGATTAAACAAAACACATGGGTGGAAAATTGATCACTGATAGGCTATTATATGTATTTCAGACATCATAGAATAGGCATTATATTAAATGAATTAAGGGAACCCAAACAATACAAATTTCCCCAATAGTAGTTTAGCTTACTGACATGTTCAAAAAAACTAGTAAACTGTTTCTGTTGAACTTCATAATAACATCAGTCTACTGAATGAAAACAGCTGTCCTGTTTCTTTTACCGTGGTGCCTTTCAGAGTTTTTTTTTCGTAAGGCGTTGCATTTTCAAACGCATCCGAGATTGGTGCTTGCTTGTGCTGGGACTGAGTCTGGGATGCATATTGGTAAATGAGTTCTGGGAAACAATGCTAGTCTGCAAGTATGTATGGGAAACAAATGTAAGACAAAACATACCCAGCGTCGAGTGTTCCTATAGATTTATATCGCAAACTTTGGCGGTATGGTATTGCAAATGCTCATATCGGAATAGCAATCAGAATAAGATAGATAGTGACTAATAGTACTCATAGCTCATGCTGGACATATTTTTGCAGCAACAGGCTACATAAAAGCACAGATGTAAACACAAAGACAAATATAGCTAATGTTTTCATTTTTATACAATTGAAAACGTGTATGCTACAGATGTAAGAAATATGAGGTATTAAATGTGATCCTGGTCAATTGAAATTCATTGGAGGACCAACGCCTAATAATAATTATAGGCTATTATATAGCCTAGTATGAAGTCACTGCATGGTATCTCCTGCGGTCGCTGCCCCCGACATGAATCCCAAATGCCTAGGTAGAGGTAAAAAAAATGTAGCTAATGTTATGGGGAAAGCCATGTTCTGCTTTTGTGAATTTGAGCTGGAATGTTTGCAATGTCAATATTAATGTCACCACAGCGGTCGCATTCTTTTTTGTCACTTCAGATAACTCCTCCTACTGGAGCGGGGTGAAGGGGGTGATGCTGTGCTGTGGCCACGGGCAACCCAGAATACAAAAATGTAAATATATTGTTGTGGGTTTTTTTTTGTAATATTTGGAAATAGTATTTTAATTAAGAACATTGTATTTAAAGAAGAGCGACACTGTGTGTTTTTTCTTCTCTTTTTCCTTTATATTTTTCCCTCCTGCTCATTTGGTGCGCCCCCTATGGATGGACAGCGGCCCTAGCATTCGCCTATATCGCCTATGCCACAGGCCGGCTCTGAGTGCTGGTGTTGCTACGCGTGATTCACACAACATCACGGAGAGGAAATGGGTCTCTTTGGAAGCCGCGCTGCGGTCTCGCGGAGAGGGCGCAACTGGGAATAGCCCTGAGCCCGCAAAGTGCGTGGTTAAAAAAACATCCCCGCCGATGCTGACGCAACTCAAAGCAACAGAACAGAAAGTGGAGCCGACACAAACCCCAGTTCACCACGCGATGGTCCCTCGTGCTGCTGTTGCGCGCACTCTTCTTGGACCCTGCCGCCTCTTGTTGACAGCATGGTGTGTGTTTCTTTATGTGATTGTCTTCCTTTGCTACATAAATGTGCAAAGCAAATGACCTCCATGGGAAATAAAGGATCTATCTATCTATAGTTGTAACAAGGCCAAATCTGGGTTTGGCAATAAAATAGAACATCTTTGAAAGCCTTAGCTAAATAAATGGCTCATTTTCTATTATAGATAAAAGAGGTAGCCAACCATCACTTAATTTATAAGTAAATAACTATAGCTCTGCCTATGAACAAACTTATAGGCAGAGCAAAATGCGAAGTAGCTCCTTCTTACATCCTGAAAAAGAAAGGGACCTCTTGGGGGATGGGTCAAATGGTGACTTTGAGAAAAAGGGTTTTTTTTTATCAGCGTGCGTTTCCCTCATACTAGAGCGGAGCTTTAAGCCTCTTTGATCCGGAACAGATTATCACCACCTCGGAGCTGGGGTGTGCTCCGATCTGCAGTAGGCTGTGACTACACACGGGGTGGAAGAACCAGTCATTGGGTACTTGAAGGCGGAATGCTGCCAGTATCTGCCCCCTTACATCAAATTTATGAAAATAATAACTCATGACAGACAGAAAAATCTGCGTTCACTCAATTGTCTAGACCAGAAAAATGAATACCACTGATATATGATGCTATAATAATATCAACCTGTCAGTTATATAGGGGCGGCAGAGTAGTGTAATGGTGAGGGAACTGGGTTTGTAGCTGAAAGATTGCAGGTTCGAGTCCTAGGTGGGGGCACTGCCGTTGTACCCTTGAGTAAGGTACTTAACCTCAGTTGCTTCAGTAAATATCTGTAAAAACGGATGTAAAATAAATTTAAAACTGTAAATCGCTCTGGTTAAGAGCATCTGCTAAATGCCTAAAATGTCAAATGTAATAATTAAAATGTTAGATTCGGTTTTGGTAAACCAAATATAACTATATTCCTATTTACTTTTTCAAATAGACACACTCTATGATAATTATTGTACTTAATTATTCTTATTTTAGTTATATGTTTAATGTTTTGAATTTACTCAAACTCGTATTTTATTGGAGGGATAATCACACCCAGTGCTGATTAAACTGAAATTATCCAGTCTAACATTATGACTAAAAAAAGCTCTATGCTGTGTCAGGAAAGCTTTGAGTGCAGTACACTCCAGAGCCTACAGGAGGCGCGGCGCCCGTTTATACGCGAGTGAGATTATACATGCAACGTCGGGCGGCAGACGTGAAGAGAGGCAGTGGAGAGGAAGGAGTACGTCAGAGGGGCAGAATGGCGGAGGCAGGTTGAGAGGAGATAATAGGAGAGCCATATACCGCGTCCGCAGAAGTGTGGAAGCGGCGAGTGTTTAATCAGTCTTCCAAAACATGGCCAGTAATCCCAATATGGAAAGACAACAGGACAAAGAAGCCAACAGAAGGCCGGGCTGGGAGGATCCTGCGAAGAGTTGTGATATTTTTAAGCATTTGTTGCCAGCCGCGGTCGCATCCAGCCAAGATGGCGAACAAGCTGTATGTGAAGGACTAGCGTCTGAGCAAGAAGCTACCGAAAGACGGAAGAGCGTGTCGGAGCTGAAGCACAACAGTTCTACCTCGGCATATCAAAGGCCATTAGACGAGTTGCCACGGCTAAACTTTCAGATCCCACGGAAGAACAAAGAGCGGAAAGGTTGTGCATTATCTCAAGCTAATATTCCCTAACACCGAGGCTGTGTCCTGTTTTTATAGTTCATCTAGTGCATGTACGAGTCAAATCGCGTTTTTTAGCTGATGTTAGAGAATTGTTTTTGGTTGATCCAACTGCAGAGGGTAGCTTAATTCGCGCGAACACCGTTATCGTATGCCCGAAAAGCACTCTAAATAATTCCCGGTGTAGCACGGCAGGTAAGAAACAAAGCTTGGGAAACTGCATCAAAGCGGAGGAAAAGCACGAGATGGTACCTTGTTTTTAACGAGTTGCCTGCCCCCATAAACCAAGACCTATCAAAAGTGACTTTATGACTTTATTTTTTTTGGATAACCGATAGACCTACATCTGAAACATATAAAAATTATTTTTGTAAAAAAACAAAAACATTTTTTAATTGTTAAAGTGCATATTTTTTGGCATCAGGTGTAACATTCTAGTTGCCTGGCCACACCCATCACTAATGGATGTCTAAAAGAGTACCTCCATTCATTTTTTTATTCATGTAATAGTTGGGAATTTACTAATTTTCAGCTGGGATGCCTGCATTCACTGTAGTTCTGGGAACGAACAGTGATTTTCTTGGGCTCAATATGCTCAGTAGCAGAAATGCCTGTTTTGTGATTGTTTCTCTAAATCCAGTATCGGTGACTATTGACTAGGGTCCCACACCTTAAAACATGGTGGGCAAAAGCCAAACTGACTGTGCAGGGGGTATTCTGGTGCTGTTTCACAGAGGTGGACATCACTCCCAGTTCCACATTAGTTTGCGCCATTTTGAATTGAAAGGAGAAATTGTATTCAGCTTGGCACCCACGGACATATTCATAGTTTCTCCTGAGTACATTTATTTTCAAATTCCTGTACGCTTTGGCCCCATCAAATGATTTCTGTTTTTATGGTCATCTCCATGAAATTTACAGAGCAAACATGTGACCGATGGCACCTCTCTCCAGACCACCCGTAAACATTAAACTTGACTCTGTGTAACTAATGGCTCGTCCACCATTAGCAGTTTATTGACATTTTGTTTCTGCCTCTCGCACCCACGGGTTGTGGAGGCACAGGCCTAGAGTTTCTGTGATGTCTGAGGGAAGACATTTCTTAAAGAGGACTGTGCCAAGAGAGTGGGCCTTTGCTCATGTTTCGAGGCCCTGGGCTGTCTTCCAGATGCCTGACCTGCTATGGTGGCTTTAAGCCATGTGAAGGTTGCTTCCTAGGCCTAGTGGTTCTCAGCCCTAAATGATGGTTTTCTGGGGTACTTTTTGTATCCACCAGGTAAACCAGGGGAATTGGTGTGCATGCAATTATGATGCCTTCAGCTTACAAATCTGACATGGAAGTGGAAATGCATACATTTGGACCTAAAGCAGCTAAAATGTAGGGTGATGATGACTAACTAACCCTAAGTTTGATCAGGTTAAACTGGTATGAATGTGCTGTATTAAACTGAGTTGCCCACAGAATGTAGATTCTGTGCAGTACTATCCACATGTTGGAATATTGTAGTGTGCAGCGCAACAAATTACAGTAATACTTGATCTGCGAGAGGGAGTCATTAATGATAGAAAAATGAAAAAGTCACATTTCAGTCTGAAAACAGGTGCGCATCTAAAGCCCTTTTAACTAAGCCGTGGGCCCTAAGAGCTTTTGCTGTGTGTGTGTTAATGGACAGCGTGTGAGTGTATCCATTATATTTGGCTGCACTGCATTTGGTTTGGTGTCACCCCAAAATTTGACCAAAAAACGCTTTTCCGATGAAATTCGAAACCTTGTGTGGAAAATAACTGATGGACAAGAAGTTTATTGTTGATTCGTTTAACCTCTGGAAAGGCAAGTATAGCGATTGTGTGGCTCACTGAAAAAACATGCTCAAGTTTTTATATTACCCCTGACCTGTATTGGGTGCTTTTTTAGCCTGCAGTGTAGCTGCTACCACTACTACGGCTGTTTACATCATGTGAGGTGGGCCAGGCTGTTGTATAACCTTTAATGCCTATGTTTCACCACACTTTTTCGTGGCTACTTGATCTTGATTAAGCTTTTCAATAGCCGAGCAAAATAATTTTTCCCCCTATGGAAAGTGTCATGGGTACCAGGATTTGTCTTGGTCTACATCACATACAATACCATACCTTAGTTCATGGTAGATGTACCTCTTATGACCATAATGGTTTACCAACCCTTGTCACAAAAATGTCAAACCCGTGGCCATAGGGGCTGGCTAGCACATGCTCCGTGTGCACACCTTAGGTATTTGTAAATATAATCTAGTTTACTTAAGGTGAACAACCTTTTAGATTTACATGGCTAGTGGTTGGTGCCACTGAGTGTTCTGGATAGACTAGATGCCTTTGACTGGACATCTGTTTGGTGGGCTGTTGTCACCTACTGTATGGAGTGTAGAATGCAGTCTCAGGGATTAAGCAAGTGCAGCCCAGGACAACTGTAAAATTGGTTTCTATTGGATGACTAGATCCCCCCATTACACACACACATCTAAAAAAAAGGGTTTCTGTTGACAAAGTCCTTCAGAACGTCTCATTTTGAACATTCAATATGACTAATGCAGCATTCCCTTGCAGCTTTTAACAGCATGGAGTCAAAGTACCTCCACTTTGTTATGAACACAGCTACAGGCCTGTGTTGCGTCCCTTCAGCATAAATCCAAAATATTATCCACGTGCATGTACGGCCATTCTGTCGTAACAAATGGGAGACTATTCACGCAGTTCATTTTTGGAACCATTAGGGATGTGGTTGGTGCTATTTTATACTGAAGGAAGACATGTTTGTTCAGCTTGGCACTATGATCATAGTTTCTCCTGTATACGTTTATTTTTGAGTTGCTGTAGGCTTTAGCCTCAGACTGCATTTTGATTTCCGGTCATTGCCATGAAATTTTCAAATGAATTAATGAGTTAATCTGATATCTGACTGATGGCACCTCTTTTTAGTGTGTCCTTAAAATGTTTAAACCTGGCTGTGTAACAGTCTCACCCATGAAACGGCAGTTTGTTGGTTAGAACGCAGTCATGAGTATTAAACCTGTATTGCAGAGGTGCTTTTATTGATGCGATGTCTTTCTACACAAAAGTGGCTGTTGTAATTTGTGTGCAAAGAGCTGCACTGCTGTGTTTTTTCCGTAACCACTAACGACGCAGCTCAATGACCTCAGTGCCCTCACACTGTGACCTTTTTAAATTCAGGGCCCATATGTATAAAGCATCACAGACTAGAAGTGCTCTGTGGTTCTCTGTGGCTCAGTTGGTAGAGCATGGCGTTGGCAACGCTTAGGTTGTGGGTTCAATCCCCACTGGGGCCACACATACTGAAAATGTATTAATTCACTACTGTAAGTCGCTTTGGATAAAAGCGTCTGCTAAATGGCGTATATATAGAAGTACTGATCTAAGATCAGGTTTCCCCTGTCAATATTTTAACCTTATCCATTATGAGTTATGGGCAAAACTGATCCTAGATCAGCACTCCCACTCTCATTTAAGAATCTGAGCTTTGTTTGAGCATGAATGAATGTGGGAGATTTTGCCTGTGTAAACTTGATTCTCCAAAAATGGCAGCCCCCCTGGGCCAAATGCTTTTTATGCACCATGCCCCAAACAAGCACTGTGCTGCTGTTTCCCTTGTCTTGTGAGGGATGTTCTACCTGACCAGCCCCTGCAGTGTGACAGGGCTCTGAAGTTCGAGACTGTTATCTGGGAGGCATTAGAGCAGGGGTTCACAACCCTGGTCCTGTCCTGTTTCACTTTAAAAATACAGCGACAAAGCAGCCAAATTTAGACCCAATAAACCAGGTGAGATGAGTTTTCTTTGCAAACAACCGCTTGAATTGACCAATTAAGTGCAGAGTAAAAATGAAAATCAGCATGCCCTGTGGCTCACCAGGATGAGGGTTGAGAATCCCTGCGTGAGAGTAAAGCTTGGGAGATGAAGCTGAATTTAGTGCTAAAATATATCAGCTTCCTGTGACTGTGTTCCTGGGCTAAACCCAGGGAGGAAGTGGGACACACAAACAGATGCTTCCTGTCTGTCAGTTGGTTAGAATGAGCACAGACGATTAAGTTTGGTTTTGTAATGGATGGTACGTTAAACGTGAAAGGAATGCCCCCCCCCACACCATTTCCCCGCTCTCCAGTCAGTGCTGAGGCACTACGGCAGGATGTTTCTTAGATATGACTGTGGAAAAAGGTTTTGGGGAAACTGTAAACATTAAACAAATAGCACATGCAAGGCAATGAAGCACAGTGTTTTTGCATCTGAAAGATTTGCACCACGGTGTGGTCACTTAAGTTAATCCCACTCTGTCCTGCTGAAGTCGTTTGTAATGGTTCTGTTTTGGCTACTGTGGGCATATGAAGTCATGGGATCGAAGTCAAGGGTATGAAGTTCGAAGTACCACCATGCACTAGCCAAATACCAGCTTTCCATTTCCTCTTCCACAGCGTGCCTCATTCCAAATCATCACTGTCCTCTACTGCACTGCAGGGTTTGCATGTTCCCAGTATCATGTCAGGTTTTTTTGTGTGTGTAAAGATTCACGTACTTATTTGTGCACCCACCTTCCCATCTTGCATTGAAGGAATGACACATTGTGTGTTGTCTCAGTGAACGTCTTTTATTATTAAAAAAAAAATGCAATGTCTTTATTGGATCATACGCTGTACCATGGGCTACTGTGAAGGTCAGAGCCAGTGTGAAGTAGCGTTATCATTTTTAAACGGAATACCTTGATTTCACTGCTAGCTGTACCCTGGGTCAGAGGTTCAAAGCCAGTGTGAAGTAGCATTATCACTGTGAATTTCCAATACCAGACCCATGTTCTGTATCTAGACACCATGGTGAGACCTGCTGCTGGGGGCAGGAGGGGGGCTGAAAGAGCTGCTCCATGTGGCATTCAAATGTGCTTCCCCCCAACAACACAAAAATGGTGCTCAAATCGTTACTTAATACACACAGAAAGAAGCAATTGATGGTCAACTTCTAATTCTCGATGGTAATGTTTCACGATGTATAGTTCATGTTATTAATTGTTTCTATGTTGTTTAATCATTGGTTTATTAATTTATGTTTGGAACCAGGTAGCCACACTTTTTTTTTAAAATTACCCATTCCAAAGGCTAACCCCGCCCCCCCCCCCACAGCACTGTTCCAGTACCTGTCCCAGGGGTCCCATGAGTTCAAGGACATGGTGAAGATCCTCTCCTCCTGCTACAGGGACGCCTCCTCTTCAGGAACCTTCTCCTACACCAAGGCCCGGCTTGTCCACAGTGAGCTCCTGGAGAAGGATGTAAGCACCATCACTTCCGTCGCCATTCCAGGGATGCAAGCGGGAGGGGGGGAAGGGCAAGCTCATGGCTGTGTTCAGAAATGCATACAGAACATAATATGCTTACAGGTTACTGCTGAAATAAAGGTAACGCTTGTGTAAATCAGGGGTCCTTTAAATGGGTGCAGTATCATGAGTGTCCGTCGGAGGGTGCCACATCTGATACCAGTGGATAGGCCTGGCCACCACCCAGTTGGTACTCTCCTAACCCAGGCCAGGGCCTTCTGAGTGTCTTCCCTGGGTTGCCGAAGTGTTGCCTTTATTTTGGCAGTTACCTGTATGTAGGTTGTGTAGCATGTACCATTGTGTACCATTCTGGGCACACTGGTGAGCACGTACTGCCAAGCATGCGTATTGCACAAAATTGGTTCATTCTGCTGATACGGAACGCACTTTCCCATCATTACCTTACTGCAAACTTTGACCCCTTTGCACATTTACTTAACTTCCTGACATACGCTGCCCATCCCAAAAAAAAGTCACTCACCCTAAATATTTTGTTGGACCGCCTTTAGCTTTGATTACAGCACGCATTCGCCATGGCATTGTTTCGATAAGCTTCTGCAATGTCACAACATTTATTTCCGTCCAGAGTTGCATCAATTTTTCGCCAAGATCTTGTATTGATGATGGGAGAGTCGGACCGCTGCGTAAAGTCTTTTCCAGCACATCCCAAAGATTCTCAATGAGGTTAAGGTCTGGACTCTGTGGTGGCCAATCCATGTGTGAAAATGATGTCTCATGCTCCCTGAACCACTCTTTCACAATTTGAGCCCGATGAATCGTGGCATTGTCATCTTGGAATATGCCCGTGCCATCAGGGAAGAAAAAATCCATTGATGGAAAAACCTGGTCATTCAGTATATTCAGGTAGTCAGCTGACCTCATTCTTTGGGCGCATAACGTTGCTAAACCTAGACCTGACCCACTGCAGCAACCCCAGATCATAACACTGCCCCCACAGGCTTGTACGGTAGGCAGTAGGCATGATGGGTGCATCACTTCATCCGCCTCTCTTCTTACCCTGATGCGCCCATCACTCTGGAACAGGGTAAATCTGGACTCATCAGACCACATGACCTTCTTCCATTGCTCCAGAGTCCAATCTTTATGCTCCCTAGCAAATTTAAGCCTTTTCTTCTGATTAGCCTCACTGACAAGTGGTTTTCTTAAGGCTACACAGCTGTTTAGTCCCAATCCCTTGAGTTTCCTTCGCATTGTGCGTGTGGAAATGCTCTTACTTTCACTATTAAACATAGCCGTGAGTTCTACTGTTGATTTTTTACAATATGATTTCACCAAGCGTTTAAGTGATCGGCGATCCACGATCATTCAAGATTTTTCCGACCACATTTCTTCCTCGAAGATGATGGTTCACCACTATCCTTCCAGGTTTTAATAATGCGTTGGACAGTTCCTAACCCAATTTTAGTAGTTTCAGCAGTGTCCTTAGTTGTTTCTTTTTGCTTGATGCAGGCCAATAATTTGACCCTTCTGAAACAGATTAACATCTTTTCCATGACCACAGGATATGTCTTCCGACATGGTTGTTTAAGAAATGAGAATGCGTTTCAGTGTGTGCCACGATTCTCAATCTGACCAGGTATGCCAGGAACACATCCTGGGGGAATCCCTAATCCATACTCTCTGTTGTGTGCTGAAGTTTAGGAGCAGCAGGCAAGAGTGCCAGTGCAGTAGCATGGTTAGGAAGGATTGATTCCCAGGTGCGGCACTGCCGTTGTACCCTTAAGAACGGTACTTAACTGGAATTACTTGAGTAAATGTCTAGCCATATGAATTCATTAATGGATTGTATGTCAAATAATGTAAAATGTAACACAAAAAAGTCACAAACCTTCTATGAGTTGAGGCCCCATGGGCCGTGTCGGTGGAGCCACGTTAGCATCACTTCCTATTGGCTGCTGGATTTGGCAACACTTCCTATTGGCCGGTGGTCTTGGCATCACTTCTTATTGGCAGCTGGTCTTAGGGGCAGCTGTCAGTGTGCAGGGGGAAAAGTAAGAGAAAAAAAGGGAGTGCAGCCCAATATTATGTCACAGGGAAGCTGAGTGCATTTCAGTGTCCATCAAAGCACTTCTGTTATAAAAGGGATTCTTGCTGTATTTTTGACTCAGTTTGTCGAGAAGAGGAGGGAGCTGAAGCAGGATGGACGGACAGACAAGGAGCTGGTGGAATCGTACTGTTTCCTGCTGCCAGACCCCTCCAAGGTAGGGGGCTGTTTTTCAGATGTTGGTGAATGAGAAATGTACCTTTTTTTTACGAAACACAAGAGCAACTTCTGAGAACTGTCTATGTGCAGCGAAAACGAAAAAAAAAGCGCAGCACTTCGATGTGCCAGAAAGGTCCCTTGTAGTGATTATAGAAGTGTAGTACCCACAGTCGGGTAGGGATCTTTTTTATCCAAGGTTGTCACGTGGAGTAGGACAGATCATTGTGCAGAGTCAGATGCAGTGTTCTAAGTTATGCTCAGGAGGATTGTATTTCTTTAACTCTCCCTCCAACTCCTTCTCTCTCTGTCCATCTCTCTTTCCCTCACCCCCTTCCTCCCATTCTTCCTCCCACTCACTCCCCCTCTTGTTCCCTCTCTTTCGCTCTCCTTCCCCCTCTCTCTCTCTCCCTCCCTCTATCTTTCTCTCTCCTCCCGCTCCTCCATCTCTCCCTCTCTCCAGCTTCACTGGATCTGTGAGAAGGGGCTGTCAGTGGGACATGCTCGGATCACTACGCTAGGAAATCCAGCCATGGGTAGGTCTGGTGTGATCCTCCTCATTGCTGTGTGTGTATTTGTGTGGCATTGTGTGCTTGTGTGTGTTTTTGCGTGCATGTGTGTGTGTATGCGTGTGTGTTGATGGTGGTTCTATACCAGGGCCTTTCTACACTTCTATTGGCTTCCCCAGCAGTCAGTCAGGAGTGTGTGTTTGCAGGGCAGCCCTGGGAAAGCTGCCTTCCTCAATGTTTTCCCCCAGCTCAACTCTTTATAAAATGAATACAAGCTGTGTTACTAGTTTGTCAAAGTGCTACAATTGAACAGAATTAGGTATGAAAAAAGAAAGAGAAATTCAGTCTCGTTTCTACTAGAATAAATCCTCCAGCTTTCTGCTTTCTGTTTTATTTTATTAAACATCCAGCAACGTGCCAAACACTTTTTTGTCAGGCCTAACTAGGAGGCCAGGGCAAACAGTCACAAAGCGGGGCGGGACAAACTAAACACGTTCCCTGGGGGGTGGGTTTAGAAACCTTTTTACAGAATGACTAGGTGACCCAGGAGTGGGAATGAACAATGCAGAGCCCAGTGTTTTGTGGGGAGAGGGGTCCGGGACGGCCCCCAGGGCTCCCCTCTGACTAACACAAGGCTAACTCCGGAGGGGTTACTGTCTGTGTGCCAGGAGCTCATCGAGCATTTAGAACACTGGCTGCTTTGGTCGCTGTGAGGGAGGGGGTTATGTCTGTGTGGAATCTCAATCATTGCTGTGAAGGGTGAATGAGGGGGGGGACCAGCCGGGAGGGTGCCTCGATTGTCCAGTTGTGGCAATAACTCAGCAGGGTAGGCATCCCTGGTCCTGGAATGCTGGAGACATTTCTGTTTTTTGTTCCACCCAAACTGGACTACACAGTCTGTATTCAGGCTAGGGGTGTGAGGGTATACCGGTATGACAGTATACCACGATATTAAAATATGAAATAGTACATATCATAAATAGGGATGCAAATTTAAGTAAATTTCCTTGATCAATCTTTGCCCACGTTAACAAACAATTAATCGATTAATCTTAAAACAAAAAACAGCAAAAATTCTATTTATTCTAGCTTTATTCAAACTTTTGAGACACAGGCCTATTTTAACAGCACAAAATGATAAGAATTATGAAGGAAATGAAACAGCATTCAGTAGGCCTAACAATGAAAACAATATTCCTTTTGAAATGAAAAGTGTTGAAAAAAAGTAAGTCACAGTAAGACCAGCCACTGAGAACACCCGTTCCGATGGAACCGATGTCCCAGAGATGCATAAATACTTGAATGCCCACTTTCATCATCGATTCATAATTAAAATCCCTAATCATAAACGTAACATAATACCGTGATAGTAAATCTTGTGGCAAAAGCTATTGTCATGCGGGGGAAAAAATATTTCAACCGTTATCCTACTAGAATGTCTAAATAACCCATACTAAATAATATAATACTGGACCTGGGGTGTCTGCTAACCCACCACCTTTTTGGCTGTTCTTGCATTTTGTTTTGTTTACAACGTGATTGCGCATGTGCAGACAGGTTTCTTGCATTTCCCAACTCTGGCAGCTGCTTGCCTAGGGACTACAGATGGAAATCAGCCTCCTTGGCTAACTCTGGCACATTTACAGAAATGTTATCAATCTGCACTGTCGCTGTAAAATAAATGAAAATGAATTAAATGGTACGTAGCTGTTATTAGCTACCTAGCTACACTGCATAAATCCCTGTTTGCAGTCAGTCCCTTATAAAACTTGTGATGCCCAACGCTGATTCCGATGCCGAGGCGGTCTGTAATTACGAATTATATCCCCCCAAAAAGCAAACTCATTCATCCATGAATATCATCCTTCACGTTATGCCACAATGGAAAAAGTTAGTAGCTGAATATACTACTAGATCCGATAAGTTAATTACACGATAAAGCAAAATGTTTCTGAATTTCCAAGGTGAATGATTTAAATTGATTTAAACATACAATTACAAGGAGTGAACTACAAGTCATATACCAAAAACCAAAACCTTCTCCTGAGCAAATATACCAGAGGAGGTGGTCATACGGCGTTTATGGTTGTCAGGGTGGATGACAGGCTTGGCGAATAGTGAGCTCTTACTTATCCTGCCCCAGGTTAAGAATCAAACATCATTCCGGCCGACAGTCTGCACCCACTAAAGGCTCTTCTTTAAACACAGGCCTTGTTCCCTTTGAATTGTTCAGGAGGCACAAGCTATTCAGGGTTATTGCCTTTATTATGGGTGGAATATGTTTATTAATAAGGGCTTGTGTGCTGGTTGTATTGTTGTTACTGTGTATTGTCATCCTGTAACCATGCCAGTCATAACGCAGCTAATGTGTAAATGTGTCTGGATTATTTTCTTATTGTTGTCATTCACCTTAAAGGATTAACTCTGGAACAGTGTTTTTTTTAAATGTGAGAAATAATTATTTAACCCACAATGATTAATGCTAAAATATTTCATTTTTGTCTTCTCAGGTGTCTATCTGTCCAAATACTCAGATTTGCTGCAAATCAATCCATTTGACTTGGGTGCCACAGGCGATATTATTATATTTAAAGTTATGAAGGTAATGCTAACGTTTTTTTTCTTCTTTTTTTAGTAACCTGAATTATTTTTTTATTTTTTATTTTCTGTTTTTTATGCTTTTATTCCCCATTTTTCTCCCTGTTTTTAGTTGCCAATTATACCCTCTCTTCTTCATGTAATTTATCCCCACCCTCATATGAGAGGTTGCTGCCATAGTACTGAGACCGGTAATGGGCGCTGTACCGCCTCATCTTCCGGCACGGTCACCATAACACACAGGACCACTCATATATGCAGCGAGTTAATATCGGCTTCCCTCCCCCCTCCCTGTTGTGGACAGCCAATTGCCACCCCCTAGTTGCACTCCCAGCCAGAGGCAAACTGGCACGACCTAGGTGGAATCGAACCCTGGTCGCAGTGGGCAGCGTCGAACATTCTTACCGCTACACCACCCAGGAGCCTGATTTGATGTTTAATGTAAAAAGGACCTGTTGTATATTCAAGCGATACAGTGACGTGAGCCTGTTATTGAGTGGGTTGCTTTTGTTCCTCTCAGGGGAAGGTCAAAAGCATATACGAGAACATGTCCAAGAACCTTCTGGATCCCACACCCAAGTTTGACTGTCATATTTCAAAGAACGCCACCAGAGTGACCTCCCTGCTGTCCTACAGAGCGTTTGAGCTCACACAGGTGTGTGCTAGGGTGTTGGGACATCCCCAACAACCAACTAGCCAGACAGAAGTGCACACACACACACATATTCATACACACACACACACATATAAACATACACACATGCACACATGCGCATATATACACACACACACAAACATGCACACATATATACACACACACACGTACACATTCATACACAAATGCACACACACGTTTGTCCACATTTACGTACACGCACGTATACACACACAAACGCACGCATATGTGTGGACACACACATATACACTATATGCTAATGCATGCTAACTATGTAATCTCATGGTGAATTTGCACCAAAAGACAACTGATCTGATGCATGACTGATTGAGGGTCTGTTTCTGTTCTTGCATCACATTGCTTTGAGCCTGTGACCATTTGAGCAGTGCCCTGACCTGGCTGTGTGTGTTCTGTATCCTCAGCAATACTTCTACGAGTACTCCTTTGATGACATTAAGTACCGCCCCCGTCAGGTGTGTCCGTACGCCGTGGTGTCTTTTCTGTACAAAGGCAAAGAGGCCACACCCCCTCCAAAACCTACTGCACCCCTCAGGTACTGTCCTGTGCTAGCAGTGCTAATTCTGAAATGTGACATTGATATTTTGAGGCTTGTAGACTTACCTGTTTTATCTTTGTGTTTCAGATCAAGCTGCAACATATTTGAAGGAAGTAAAGGTAATGTTTCACTTGAGTATATCATTCGTGGCTTGTGAGCTTGAAATTGAGGAGGCTGAATTATCTTTTTAAACTGATTGTTCTCAACCCGTTTGACTGTTAAACCACACTTAACACAGTTAAACTCACAAGCTGCCTGCCACAGATGTGTATTTATATATGTGGTTAGTTTGTGTGTTGTGCATATTGTTGTGCACACTTGTTATTGAGTCTTAAACCTGCTCTTGCGTCTTTACAACTGACTCTGTGACTTCATCAATGAGCACTCTTATAGCCTTGCTATGTGCACTTGTGAGTCTACATGCAAATGTACAGGTAACTGCCAAAATAAGGGGGCACCCCCTTGTTTAAAGGACCCCTCATTTATTCAAGTGTTGCCTTTATTTTGGCACATACCTGTATAAAATGCTTTAAAATGCATGTCCGGCCTCCTGGGTTAGATTTCCCATCGCGCCAGAGTCGGCTCTGGCCAGGAGTGCCACTGGGGGGCAATTGGCTGTCTGCCCCAGGGAGGGGGGAGAGAAGCCAACACAGTTAGCTGAGCACAGGAGTGGTTCTGGGGTGCTGGAATTACAGTCGACAGCACAACGAATGCTGTCTCGGAGGAGGCACGCATCGCTATTGTCATTGCCGGCTACCAAATTGGGAGAAAAACAGGCAAAAAAATATAAAAAAATGTATGTCTGTTTTTACTAGGGATGTGACAAATTGATATTATTTCTCCATGCGAGCCATCATGGTTTCTCAACACGGCATGTTGTAGCCTAGTTCAAGATATGCCATTAGGGCATTGAAACCGACATCTTCAACCACTGACAACGGCTGAATATCAACTGCAACCATTTCTGTAATCAGCGCTGTAATTTTCTCACTCTGTCCTTTTTCACCCTTTCGCTTGAAGCTGTTGTTGGGGCCTGCGCTGCTGCCAGCCAGCATGTGTCCCTTTCAGATGGTTATTTTTGCTGCACAGTGATTTTTTTTTGTGATTAAAAAAAAAAAAATTTGTTTCAGATTTTTTCTCCCATTTTCTCCCAATTTGGTAGCCAATTAGACCCGCTATTTAAGTCAATCCCCCCCCTAGTAATGTGAGTTCGCTGCCGTAGTCCTGAAACCGGTAGCGACACGCAACCTGATGCCCAAGTATCAACCGTAACCCGGTATACTGCAGGGCCACTCTTATACGCAGCAAATCTCATGTCGGCTTCCCTTCCCACTCCCTGGGGCGGACAGCCAATTGCCGCCCCCGGTGGCGCTCCCGGCCAGAGCCAACTCTGGCAAGACGGGGAATTGAACCCCGGTCTCTGTGGCCAGCGTCAAACGTTGTAACCACTGGGCCACTCGGGAGGCCACTGCACAGTGATTTTAATTTTATGCCCCAAAAAAAAAAAGGTTTTAAGTTAGTGACTTTTTCTTAACGTTACTGATCCCAATTTCGGTTAAATGTTTTACCGTTTAAACAGTCACACCCCTAGTTTTGATCTGTGAGTGTCTGTACTAAGCTAACATGCTCCAGAAGTGGTCGTTGACTCCCCGTTTTCTCCTCTGTGGGTATCGCAGCCAAGAGCAGCTACACGGTGTGGAGTGGGCAGCTACTGAACGGGGGCAGGGTGGTGTACCAGGTCGGCCTCCGATCCTCCACCCACCCCTTCCTCCCCTTCAAACTGTGAGTTCCTTCTCTCTCTCCATTTATCTCTGTGTGTCTCTCTATCTATCTAGCTGTACTTCTATTTATCTATCTCTGTCTATCTCTATCTATCTCTCTCTTTGTATCCAGCTCTCTATCTCGCCCTCTATCCATCTTTCTCTATCTCTCTCTATCTGTCTCTCTATCTCTATCTTTCTCACGTTTTGAATTAAGTCCTCCTCACACATGCAGGGCGGTAACCATGACTGGAAATAAGAGGATATGTTTGAATACGCACACGTGGGAGAATGTTTCATCATTCCAGATACCTGCCGATCAGGCCCCTTCTTGCCCATGCTCTGATATTGCCATCCTGCTGAAGCCCATAACCTAAACCCATACAAATTCATCACCTCCTCATCCTCTTACCCATTTAAAAAATGCTGGAATTTTGGTGTGACTTGATTAGACTTCCCTGTTATACAGTCATTTAATTTTTTTACTTTAAATTAAATATGGTGCATTCATCTGTAAAGGCTTTTGGAATATACTATATATATTCATATATATATAGGTATCATTTTTTTTTTTTTGAATGAAGACAGAATGTGCGTTTTTATTTATTTTTTGCGTTTTTATGATTACCCATGCTTTCTGTGTTATGTAGCTGCACGTTCTGTGTTGCTTCTTGTGTTGATTTGTTATTTTTGTGGTGCAGTCCAGAGAAGCTTGAGATCGGCATGGTGATGAACCTGGACCAGGTGAAGAGGAAGATCCCAACAGTTCTGTTCTCCTGGGACACCTACAGCGGAACGCGAGAAGGTGAGATGTGACACACTGCAGGTGGTGTTACCAGACCTGATATGGTTTCCAGTGTCACATGACCAGGATTGACCAATGGCCAGTGAGATCGGTTCCATTGTCGCATGACCCACTTCATTACCTTTATTACAGTGTAGCCTGACCTTTGTGGCAAGTATGGGATTAACATATTTCTTCCAAACACATGTCAAAGCAACTGCACTACACTAACTTGTGCAGTGCACTAGGGCCCAAGATGTAGCGTTTAATTTGATTGATGTGAATGCCAATGGAAAGATGATGTTAATGCCAATGGAAAGAGTATTTTCAAAAATGGAAATCAAATCAAAAATCTAAAAAGTTCATGTTCTTTCAGTGTGCAAGCCCCCATGTTTCCACAAACTACTTACTGCTACTGGCATTAAAGGTTGTTAATTTTCTAATGCAGAGATCGATGGGTGTTGGTGTGTGTTTCAGTGTTGAAAAGTGGAATGTGCTGCAGTCTGTTTGAGTTGGTGGACAAGAGCAAACACGGCAACAGCCTGACAGCTCTGCTGGACAAGCTGGAAAGAGAGAGAACGGTGAGTCTCTCTCTGTGTTCTTCTGCAGTCCTTGTCATTCCTAAAGGCCATTCTGTAATGGACTTTGAGTGGGGCTAGCACTGATTTTGACTGAAACTGATGCGGATGATTGACATTTTCTTACCAATGGCCACAGAGATGGGTTGTTTCAGTGTCACACGACCCAGTCTTGACCAATGGCCACAGAGATGGGTTTCAGTGTCATATGACCCAGAATTGACCAATGGCCATAGAGATGGGTTTCAGTGTCACATGACCCAGTCTAGACCAATGGCCACAGAGATGGGTTTCAGTGATATATGACCCAGAATTGACCAATGGTCACAGAGATGTGTTTCACTGTCACGTGACCCAGTCTAGACCAATGGCCACAGAGATCGGTTGTTTCAATGTCCCTTGACTCAGTCTTGATTAATGACCATAGAGATGGGTTAAAGGCTACACACTGACCTCTTTTTAACCTTCACTGTGCAGGTTCTCGTCAACACCTTGCTCGACAAGGGCTTCCTCTTCCTGTTGTCCTCAGCTCAGATGGTCAATCCCAATGGTACGTCAGCCACCATCTGCTGTCAGAAACCAGGTGTAGAAAATTGTTCTTTTCACAGACTCTGGTTTCTGGTTCTTTTCACAGACTATTTTCTGTAATTCCCAAGTTTGAAGGGTGAGGCCCTATTTATAAGCCCTCTGCCCCCCCCACCCCGCATCCTACAAATGTGTGATTGTTTAATCATGCCTGTTTTCTTATCTCTTTTATTTTGCTACATGCAAACAAAATAAAATGAATGTATGTGGGTTGTTTTTTCCTGTTTTGTGTTTCAGAAAGGCGAGGGTGGACAAGATGCCTACAAGCTCTCTTTGTCTTTCAGGAGTCGAGAGGAGTTACTAAATTATGTAAGTGTAGCATTGCTTTAATTTATCATCATTACTCAGTCACAAATTATTTAATTACAAATGATGTTATGAACATCACAGCGTTTTTTTATTTTATCCTCGTAGATCATGGATCTCAAATGCCAGTCCTGCAGGGCCGCAGTGTCTCCAGTTTTAACTCCAGTGCTGGAGGGCCGCAGTGCCTGCAGGTTTTTGGTGTTTCAGCACTTAAGTGATTATACTAAGTCACTGATTGACTAAAAAGTTCACATATCTTGTTTCCAAGGCCTAAGTTGATTACTGACTCAAAGGAAACCACAAAAACCCTGCAGACACGGCAACCCTCCAGGACTGGAGTTAAACTCGCAGGCACTGTGACCCTCCAGGCCTGGAGTCTGAGATCCCTCTTGTTGTTGTACACACTTTTCTTCCTTGTGTCATTGGACACAAATTCTGGTCATAACTACAGCCTTCTCTTTCCAACCCCTCTCTGTCTTAAGTGTCGAAACAGCCCATGTCCCGGGAGCCTTTGCAGATGGATCCCCACGATCCCATAATGCCCCAACTGGACACCTTCATGCCAGCCTTGCACTACGCCCTCATGAAGGTGCGCTCGAACCCCTCGGCGGACCTGGCGGCTGGGGTGGAGCGGCAGGTGCGGCACTATCTGAGCAGGCGGGATGATGGGAAGGTGCGGCTGTACTACATGAACGAGTATAAGCAGAACCTTGATGAGCAGGAGAAGCTGCACCCCGCCCCAAAACAGAAGCACAACCTGGAGGGCTACCTGCGGTCCTACATCTATCGGCCCAATGTATACCTGCTGGCGGTGGTGCAGGCGCGCGAGATGGTCGATACCATGAGGAGGCCCCCAGAGTACAGCCCCGTCTCAGACTGGGAGGGGTCGGATGGGCAGCCCCCTGAGCACAAGGGGGTGGGGGCCCAGGCAAACGGGGCTCACGGGGTGCCCCTGTCCCAGGCCGATAATGACCCTGAGAAGATGAGGGAGCTGCTGAAGCTGATCCAGATGTGGAAGAGGAACGAGGGGGAGGCCTGGCATGCGGGGGAAGGGGGGGGGGAGGGGCCGGAGGGGCGGGGGTGGGAGGCCTGCGGCCTGAAGAGGAAGCTGGAGGAGGAGACAGCTGTGACCACCTTCAAGTACCTGAGAAGGGCCTCTCTTGACAACGGGGGACATGGTAGAGGTGAGGCCGGTCGGGGGTGAGTGCCCTAGGGGGCTGAGCATGTGAGGTTTGACTGTGAGTGTGCATGAGTGCAAGGGGGTTGATTGTGCGAGAGTGTGTGAAGGGGTTTTGTATGTATGTGTATGTGTGAGTGTACCAATAGGGTTGAGTTTATGCAAGGGTTTGGTGCAAGGGGGTGAGTGCACAAGGGGGTTGAGTGCATGTGAGGGGGTGAGTAAGTGTGGGATGCAAACTGCATTCACATCCTGGTGTCCTCATAGTTCTCATATAGCACCTTGTACAGTGGTGGCAAGTATTTTAATATGAGATGTTGCTGTGTGTGTCTGTGTCTGTGTGCTATGGATAACCCTGAATTGCATTCCCCCACCTTCCAGATGAAGAGTGCCAGACGCCACCCTCTCTGTCTGCAGTGATGGACTGCATGGGGCTGCGGGACACAGACCTGAGGAAGGACTCAAACAATGCCTGCCGGCTGATGGAGATGCTGGCCACCTTCAACAAAGCCAAGAAGAGCTCCTCTGGCTCCATGCTGGCCCCTGAGGGCCCCAGCAGCCCTTTGGGGCCCGGGACGGTGGTTGGGGGTGGGAGCGTGGCAGGGGATGGACCAGAGCTGACCGATGTGCCATGCTACGACACCATGATCAAACTTGGCCTCCCCTCCCACTGCGACATTGACCTACGGAACCGGGCCAAAGAGGACATCCTAGAGGTAAACCACCCTTTGCCCCCAGCAAAAAAATCTGCTCCTGCCTTGTCAATAGGCATTTGCTTAGTTTTAAAATATATTTGGTGAATATCACATTTTTATCAAATTAATATTAGCACTAATTATAGCTAATGAAAAGCAGTGACCTTTTTTCCCCCAACACATAACTTCATATACATCTTAGAATTGTAACAGCTGAATATCTGATTCGAAAATGGAATATATGTGTTCTTACTACTGTGGAATTTTATGTATTCCCAAAGTATGCCTATTAATGGCGCCATTTTGAGTTACTGAACATTTATACTATTTAGACCAGTGATACATATTAATTAGTTTGACTCCTAGTGAAACACTAGCTCCTTCCTACAATGTTTAAGCTACATAGACCACATTTCTAGAAATGAGTTGGATTGCTTTGTATTGGTTTGTCCATAAACCTTCAACTTCAGTTTTCGTTTGTTGACACTAGTAGACATTTTTTGATGCAAGATGCAGTGCAGTCGATGCTAGCCAAAGCCAACACGTTTGCCATTCAAAACAGCCAACGTGTTTATTATACTTTGAGAATTAATACGTTTTTTTAAGGCTTCTGGATAAAAAGAGTGAATGCTCTGATCAACAGTTCTTGGTTTTGCATTCAAGATGTAAGCTGTGCTTCCATTGCGGTGATGTGTGTCTGCTCCCCTGTGTCATGCATACATATGTTTGTGTAGTTAGCAGGTACACATGGCCACCAAATCTTTAAACCTGTGTTTGTCTTCCTTTCAGATTTGGTTCCATGTGTGTGTTGATAATGGATCCTCTTGACCTTTGACAAATAGACACTATAGGACACTATACCATACTATATAATTGAGAAAAACAAGAACTTGTATTCTGAGCTTTCGTTGTTGTTTTTTTTGTCTCTGTGCATTTGCCTGTGTGTGTGTGCGTGTGCCCCTCTTTGTTTGTGTGTGTGCTTGTGCGTGTGTGTGTGCGCATGCATGTGTGCGTGTATGTGCGTATGTGTGTGCAGGATCAGACAGCAGGCAGTATGAGCAGCTTGGAGGTGTTCAGCCCCTGCTCCAGTAATGATCATCACCATGGCACAGAGATCCTGGGGGAAGGACAGATGCCCTGGTTCCTCATACCTATAACGGGTATGAGCAGTGCACCAGGATGTGACACCAGTGACAAAGGAACAAGACCTTTGGATTCAGGAGAGGGGTTGTGTTGACTGTTGATGTTGACGTTTTCCATCTGGATGGATGTTTTGCATGGAAATTTCTTCACATGAACATTAGCCAGAGTGGAGACAGCTCTATGCGTACCTATGCTGGAGAACTTGGCACATAACACAAACGAATATTTGTTAAATGAACCGATTTCCCATACTATAAATATCTGAATAGAATGCTTCTTTTTGAAATGTGTGTCCAGTAAACTGGCCAGTGTCCAGTAAAAAAATGACTCCCTGCTGGTAAGCAGACCGTGGTTTCAAATGTCATACATTTGGCCGTCATTGTATGGAATTTCATGATCTACGTATAATAATTTGATTTATTATTGAGAATTAATTTGATTGTTCCCTTGTACTCTTAATTTCTGTCTGCATTGTTTCCCATTCTTTTGATGCCCTTTCAAAAATGTATGCCCTTATTCCTCTAAAGCCTTGTTTCCACCTCAGGAACTTTCCCCAGGAACTAGAAACCTTTAGAGGAACTCACTGCATTTCCACCACAGGGACCAGGGTCTACATTTAGTTCTAGGGACATTACTTTACCCTCAAAAGAGTCCCTAGTCAAGGGGTAGTACTTTTTCGAAGTACAGGAACTTTGGAGGTGGGGCTTGCAGTGCTGAACATTTCTGATTGGTCGAGTATGGTAAAAGATTTGCAGCGTTGTGTTTCAATCGCCATTTAAAAAAATCGGCAGTAGCAAACGAGTTGTGTTTTGGAAAAATCAACATGGAGCTGAATGTCATGCTATTTCTTTGTTTAGATCCATGGAGAGAAAGAGTGATCAGGCTAGCTAACTAGCTAGCCAGGCTAACTATTGTTATGCTAGCCAAAAGCTAATGTTAGCTAGCGTACAACATGCCAGCCAGATGAGATTTTATTCTTTAAATTAATTAGAAACATCTAATATGTGATATTATATGTTTATTGACATCTGTGACAAGTTAGCTAGCTAGCTAGCAACAAAAACATGGTCACGAAATGTCGTAATTTTAAACAACCTGACTTTTCATGAAGCGAAAAGGCTATAGAAAGAATGACATGCGTCAGCGGACTAATTTGCCTAATCTTCACAGTTCTTTAGACCCCTGTGGAAACGCAGACTACAATGGACTGAAGGAACCTTTTAGTTTCTTGAAAATAGTCCCTGGGACTAAAAGTTACGGGGACTTTTTGGTGGAAATGCGGCTTAAGTACATTACCGCTGAAAAAACGATTTTGCCTTGATTGAATTGTATTCCTCTCTCTTTGTCTCTTTCTCTCTCTCTGTCTCTCTCCCCCTCTCTCCCTCTCTTTATCTCTCTCAGGTATAAAGTCAGAGAAGTACTGCCTCAGAGAAGAGGACAACCCCCAAGATCCCCGCTTCTTACAGAGCCCTGCAGCGTCCAACTACACCACACCTGAATCTCACAATCCCCTCTCCGAGCCCCTGGAAGACCACGGCATGTCCATGGAAGGGGAGGGGGTAGAAGAGGAGTTGAAGGGGGAGGAGGAGGAGGAAATTTTGGGAGAGGGGTCGGGACCGGCTCGTGTCCTGGACCAGGGGGCTGCGCCCTGCGCAGTGAATGGCATCATCGATGAGGCACTGGGGCACTTCTCTGGCGGCATGCAGGAGATCCTGCGGGAGGAGCAGGTCTATTGCAGCTCAGAGCCGACACCCGTAGCGCCGATGGCAGCCCAGCGGCAGCAGCAGCTGTGGGCACCAGGAGTGTCTTTCTCAGAGTACATCTCACACTATACCTCCCCCGTGCCCATCCACAACTACGTCATGAGGCTGTGCGAGAGGATGAACCAGCTCATACACCAAGAGGACGCGGACGCTCTTCCCCTTTTACCCTCCTCTGTTCATGCATTTGACCCTACTCATGGTCCTGTTTATACTCATACACCTGCCCTTACAACTACACCTGTCCCTACTCATGGTCCCACTCATACACATGGATCTGCTCATAGTCTTACCCCTGCTTCTGTTCCTGCCGTGTCCCGCTCATCAGTTTCGACTGCTGCTCCTGCCCTGGTTCTCACCCCTGCTCCAGTTCCTGCGCCTGCTCCAGCCTTGCTACCTAGCCTGGTTTTTGCCCCAGCCCACGTTCCTCTTACCCCTGCTCTTGCCCCAGCTGCTGCTCCCTCCTCCTCCTCCTCCCCATGCACTGCCCCCCCATCCACCAAACCGCTGGTCTCTCCACCCCAAAGACAGCCCCTCCACAGTCTACCTCGTCTGGGCACTGTTAAAGAAGTGATGCTCCCCCACCCACAGGCCCTGAAGGGACAGGGGACATCCATGAGGGTGGAGGGGGACTCCAGGAGGCTGCCCCGAAAGGAAGGGAGCAGGGGGGGCACGGAGCCTGAGCCCGACAGGAAGCACCGCACGTCTCTTGGCTCTGCCCCCCCCACCTCCATCAGCAGCCTCATCAGCCAATTGAAGCCTGAGGTATTCAGCAGCCTCGTGGAGATCATCAAGGACGTGCAGAAGAACGCCGTCAAGTTCTACATCCACTCTCAGGAGCAGGAGAGTGACGTGTGCCTCGAGATCAAGGTACTGCCCCCCACCACCCACCCTGAAAAGTGTACGGTTATAAAAACCTGCCTTTTCAGCAGTACCCCCCCTCCCAGTCCCTGATTTCGAAAGAACTATTAATTATCATAATTATGGATATGCACAATCGTAACATAAATAACAACCTTCAATGATTGGCTTCAGATAATGCGGTGAACATCTTTGAATGTTCACCACATTATCGTCCAGAGTACATGCTTGGGCTTTCTGGTCTAAACTTTCACCTGTATCTTTGGTAAATCAAAGTAAATCAAAAATATTTTTTAAGAGTGTTAATTAGGGGGGCCTCTGATAGTGTAGCAGTCTAACGCACCCGTATTTGCTGGTCCTTGAGTGTGAGCTGCCTATTATGGTCGCCTCATAGAGATGAGCGGCGAGTTCATGTGGGGAGGGTAAATCTAGATAAATAGAGAGTATGATTGGCAACTAAATTGGGAGAAAAATGGGGGAAAGTCTTTAAAAAAGATTGAAAAAGAGTGTTAATTAAAATCTGAGAGATGCTGTCTCTGCCTGGTTGTTTTTAGGAGTACCTTGTAAGGCTAGGCGGTGTGTAGTTAAACACACATCGCTATTAAGTATGTTAAAAGAAGTGTGTTGTCTCTCCCTGGTTGTGTGTAGGAATATCTCGTAAGGCTGGGCAATGTGGATTGCAACCCCCAGGCCTTCCTGGAGAGCCAGAACAACCTGGACAAGCTGCTGATAATAATCCAAAACGAGGACATCGCTGTGCAAGTGCACAAGGTGTTTTATTTTAGATTATTTGTTATTTTATTTATTCTTTTCATTCATCCAGACGATATATTTTTCAAGGGGAACCCTGGCCAAGATGGCAGCATGCATGAATATAAATACATGAGAATACACAAGACCATATACATGTAATATTTACAGTAAAACAGTTCAATTAAAACAAGTTAAATTAAGCATTATGTGTGTGAACTGGTATGCTGGTATGCATAGATGTGGGGTTTAATGATGGGACAATGAGGTATGACACCAAAAATGGGTGGACCCACCACATGCTACCAGTAACAACAAAAATTTGTGTAGCTACAATTAGCTGTCAATCATAGACTTGATTTGAAACAATCAATGTGTTTTGATGTGAAGTCTGTGATTGACAAATAATTGTAGCTACACCTCATTCTCCCATTCTCCCATCACTAGTAGGGTTTGGTAATGGCACATGGCAGTAAATGAAGTTCCCTTGCTGTCCTGACTAAGCTAAAGCAGATCTGCTGTTCTGTAGATGAACCTTTTGAAAGGTGGTCCATGGGATTTGTAGTCCATACCGCCATGCAGCAGTGTGTAGTCTCAGCCCTTTCTGTGATGATGTGTCCTGTTTCAACCCAGATCCCAGCGCTGGTGTCTCTGAAGAAGCTGCCGTCGGTGAGCTTTGCTGGAGTGGACAGCCTGGACGACGTGAAAAACCACACCTACAACGAGCTGTTTGTCTCTGGTGGCTTCATCGTGTCCGATGAGTTCGTCCTCAACCCAGACTTCATCACTCATGGTAAGAGTCTTGTCCTCAATCTTAGTCCACAATATACATTTCATCACTAAGTCTTTAATATAGACTTCACTCCCAGTGAGTCAGACTCCTAGACTCTAGACTTCATCACTAACAGTGAGTCACTCCTCAACTTAACTGGTATATCTGAGTTAGGGGTGTGCCAGTATACCATGATATTAAAGTATGAAATAGTACTATCATAAACTAACGTAATATCGTGATAGTAAATCATGTGGCAAAAGCTATTTACAGCAATATTTCAACCGTCACATAATGGGGGTTATGCGCAACGGACTTCCGTATTTTGCCAGACGGTGCTGGCCATTTCCAGTAGACGAGATAATGGCGCTGTTCTATACAAGATGCTTACAGGAGCTGCCCAAAATGAGTATATCCGATGTGCATCGGATATGCAAGTCGACATCTACGGCTCCTATGAGCAAAATGGACAAGGGGTTTAAGCTATACGCTTCCTCCTATATCCATGACTATGAGGGTACTAACAACATTTTTTTAAAGTACCTGTGCCTGCTGTCTATTACCTAGTGTTAGTGTTAGCTAGCTAGTACTAACAACATTTTTGTAAAGTACCTGTGCCTGCTGTCTAATACTTAGCGTTAGCTAGCTAGTACTAACAAAAAAATTTAAGTACTTGTGCCTGCTGTCTATTACCTAGTGTTAGTGTTAGCTGGTCAGTTGCTCAATAACAGTTACCTATGTAGATCTTTATGTTGTCTTCCTCATTTTTCACCATTGTCAAACAGAGACAGGATGACTGGCGATGTTCGCATCAGGGCAGTCTGTCACAGGTCTATGCGAAAGAGCGAGAAGCCCCACAGCCTGAGAGTAGGGATGGTTAGCATAAGGTTGATCTGTTCGCGTTCACCATCAGTTCCAGTTCAAGGATGGTAACGCTATGTCAAACTTCTCAAGGTATAAAGGCTAATCTGGCAATACAATCAGGACCCTCTTGACTATCTAATCTATCTAATCGTCATGATTTAAAAGGCACGACTTATACCAGCATTCCCATTTTGAGAAGTTTGATAAAGGCATCAGTCCAAAATAACAGCTGTTCAAGTTCAGTGTTGTTGGTTCAGTCTAATACATTTCAGCTGAAAAACAAGTATAGGCAAGGTTATTGGGGTAACAGTATTATAGTTTCTTGTAAATCATTGATTATCTAGTGGCATAATAGTATGTTATTCATCAGGTGGTGCTATATAAATGAGGGGTTATTATTATTATTATAACCTTTACCCTACTAAAATGTCTAAATAGCCCATACTAAATAATATAATACTGGACCTGGGGTCATGCTAATCTGCTAAATTCATTTAATCCCACCACCGCTTTGGCTGTTCTTGCATGTTGTTTTGTTTACAATGCGATTGCACATGTGCAGACAGCTCCCTCGCATTTCTCAACTCTGGTAGGTAGCTGTTATTAGCTAGCTAGCTACATGGTAGGGATGTTAATGATGATCGATTAATCACTGTTAAAAATGTGATCGATCAAGCATATCAAATTAAGGATTATGTATCATAGCACAGTGGAGATATCCAATAGCACAAACTCTAGTGAGTGTAATAATATTGCTTTAAAACCTTGTCGATTTTATAAAATATATCTAGCAATATTTCACAAAAGAAACAATTTACAATGACAAACATTTTGTTAAATTTTGTGTAGCCTAACGTTACCTCAGCCGACAATAGCGTGGCCTCTTGAATTCGCTAAGCACGCCTAATGTTACTTTCGCATTTCTCTGAGTTTTTGGTGAATCAATGATGCCGAAACAGAAGTCAAAAACTTTCTGAGGGACATTATCCAACCTATATAAATCCCACAGACTGGTGGAAATTCAATGGAGGAAGATTCTCTAGACTGGCAAAGTTGGCACAACAGTATTTATGCATCCCCCAGACATCAGTTCCATCAGAACGGGTGTTTTCAGCGGTTGGTCTTACTTTGACTTACTTCTTCTTCTTTTTTCCAAGACTCAACCCAGGCCTCATCACTCATGATAAATCCAAGTCCTTAATTGCACCTTTTCTTTCACAGTGAAGTTTTTATGGCAATGGTTTGGAGATCATAGATCCGATTAGTGGTGCTGTAACAAGAGAGATGCTGTAATACAGATAACTACCAAAATAACGGAAACAGCAACATTAAGTATCTTAATAGGGTGTTTTGCCACCACGAGCCACCAAAACAGCTTTGATGTACCTTGGCATTGATTCTACAAGTGTCTGGAATTCTATTAGTGGGATGCAACACCCCAAGAAATTTCATCATTTGGTGTTTTGTTGATGATTGTTGAAAGTGCTGTCCCAGGTGCCGCTCCAGAATCTCCCATAAGTGTTCACAGCCATGGCATATGGTTTACTTGCTCATTAAACCATTCAGTGACCACTCCTGTCCTGTGGATTGGGGGCATTTTCATCCTGGAATAGACCACTCCCATCAGAATAGAAAAGATTCATCATAGAATGAAGGTGACTCAGGATGGCTTTGTATTTATTGGCATTTACCATGCCCTAATGGACCTAAACCATACCAGGAAAATGCACCCCTCACCATAACAGAGCCACCAGAACCCTTTATTTACTTGTGTTTCCTTTATTTTGGCAAACACCTGTATGTGAGGCTAAGCAGAGCTCTGTACCACTAAATGTGTATCAGTGATCTGCAATCACTTTTTTAAAATGTGTTAATATAACTTGAAAAGGTGTCAGTGTTTGAGTAGAACTAATATATTTTCCATCTCTGAAACACCGGAGTGAGGCTGTTGTAGATTACTTGCGTCAATATTAGACTGTCCCTTTTGCAGTTGTGGGGAACTTGCTGATTTAGGCACCTCACTCACTCAGTACGGTTCTAGCGTTTCTCTGGTCTGTAACTCCACTCCGACTCACTGCTGCAGAAGCAGATTACCACTGTATGTGTAGTGAGCTACCCTTGAAAGACTGATGGACAGCCATTGACCTCGCTGGGGGGAGGCCAACCCTGGTCCTGGAGAACCGCAGGGTCTGCTGCTAGTTGATAAATTAAGGTGGTTGCTCACGCAGTTAGCTTACCCCTTGTCGTAGTGGCCTGTGATTCTCAGGATCACAGATTGTGGCTGATGGCATCGAGCCATTTCACAAGGAGAGGAACAGAGTGGCTGGACTAAGCCTTTTGCTCATATGTGATAGCATTGCGTAGCCTATTAATGCTGGGCTTCAGAAGGACTGACAGCAGGTCTTTGCGGTGTGAATGTGAAACCCTTTTTGCTCATGCTTGCTGTAGTGCATCAACGCTGGTTATCGGAAGGAATGACCGCACCGACACTGCTCACGTGCACGCTGCATTGCATTAATGCTGGTTAATGTTACCATTGATGGTGGGATTATTCCGGTGTTCCACACAGAGAGGCTGCAGGCATTCCTGAGGTTCCTGGAGGAGCAGAGCACCCCAGAGAGCCTGTGGCACTGGAAGGTTCACTGTAAGACTCAGAAGAAGCTCAAGGAGTTGGGGAGGTCAGTGTGTGCCTGTGCACAGAGAAACGTATCATACATTCTCACATTTTCAGGCATTTGTAAGTCACTCTGAATAAGCATGTCTGTTAGAGCTTACGTTTTCCTTTGCACAGCTGGATAGGTCAGTGTGTGCCCCATCTTACATCTTTATGCATATTGCTCTTATCCAGAGCAAATTACATAGCTTACATATTTATATGCTATCTGTTTATACAGCTGTGTAGTGTCACAGTAGCAGTGTGTGTCCATGCACTGAGAAAGATGATAGAATGTCAGAGATGGCAACACTGTTCCATTAAACCTTTCCTGAGAGTTGCAGTTTTTACATTTAATTTTGTCTTATCAATGTTACATTAAGAGAGGAGGCTTTATGTTCTGAGTAAACACTACTGGTTTTGGTGATGACATTCTGATTTCGAACTCTCATTTCTCTTTGCCGATTTGCCTGTGCGTCTCAGGTTGAATAGCGACGCTCTGAGTCTTTTAAACCTCCTCACCACCTATCAGAAGAGACACCTGGTGGAGTTCCTACCATACCACGATTGCGATGTCCCATCCCGGCACGCCCCCGACCTGGAATGCCTGATCCGGCTGCAGGCCCACCACACCCAGCACCGGCACATCATCTTCCTCACAGGTAATTAAACACCTGAGCACACCCAGCAACACCACATCTTACTCACAGGTAACTACACACCAGACCGGCTGCTTACACTTTACACACACACAGATTGTAACAGCTACGTTTTATTTTACAGGAATTTACACAGGTGCACACCTAACCCTGGTCAAATATACAATATTAGTGAAAATGTCAGTAATATTTTTCTATTTTCTAAAGTATTTTGAACAATGAGGTCAGATTCACACACAGGTTGAGCCAGACAGTATGGTCTGAGGTCAGCGCGATGTGTTTGTTTCGACAGAGCGGCGGTTCGAGATGTTCCCACACTACTCCAGTAACGGCATTGTGATCGCCAACATTGACGACATCATGAACAGCTTTCACAGCCTTATTGGTTTACACAATAGCGAGAAGGAACCGCCCGCTTCAGACAATCACCCTTCTCCGGCTCCCCCTGCAGGTCAGTGTGTGCTTTGCTGCGACAGATGTTGATGAGGTCAGCGTGTGTATGCTGCAGCGGTATGCCCTTCTTGCTCTTGGAGAGCCACAGGGGTTGCTGGTCTTTGTTTATGCCTTCAAATTACACTTGCTACCAATTCAGATCCCAAAAAGTAGGAGAAGGTGATATATTATATATATATTTTTTACATTTTATTTCAGATTTTATCCCGTTTTTTTCCCATTTTGGTAGCCAATTACTCCCGCTATTCTTAGGTCAATCCCCTCCTTTGTAGTTCGCTGCTGTAGCCCTGTCACCGGCAGTGGCACAGGCGAAGTATCGTCTCCTCTGAGATGGTACTCGTCATGCTGTCGACCATACCTCCGGTACACCAGGGCCACTCCTGTGTACAGCGAACGTCTTGTCAGCTTCCCTCCCCACTCCCTGAGACAGCCAATTGCCGCCCCCTGGTGGCACTCCCGGCCAGAGCCGACTCTGGCACAGACCAGGGAATTGAACCCCGGTTGCCGTGGCCAGCGTCAGATGTTGAAACCACTAGACCACGCGGAGGCCCGAGAGGGTGATTTTTTAACTATAATCAACTGCTGAGTAACAAAGAGAATCAGCAACCTGCAGTTTTCAAAGGGCTAGAGTGAACACTGCTGGTGTGCTCTGAACATGTGCATCAGTACAGTTGTCTAATGCCTCTGTGAAGGGAACAAATTCACACAGCTCTGGTCAGCCATCCTGTGGGCACCATTCAAAAGCACAACAGCAACTCCTGTCTTGTCAGTTATATTCTCCATAAAACTGTAATGACACTAAATTGGTAAAGTAAATTTCGAACAACCCTTGTTTCGCCCGTAACTAGCTTTCACTCATTTTTGCAGCAGTGTCCACAGTGAGAGACTCTAAGGTGATTGGGTGTGTGTGGTGGCATTACCCATAATGCTCTGCTCTGGCCCCCTGCAGTGATAAAGGACGAGTGCGTGGATGAGGAGGACATGTCTCTGGACTCAGAGGACTCAGATTCTGCTGTGATAGAGGAGCCCAGCGCCCAGCGACAGGAAGTGGGAGGGGCAGAGGGTGTAGCCCTGGATCTGCACCCCCTCCCACCCCAAAACATGGAGTTCCAGCCTCCCCTCCCCGAGCAGGATGTCCTGGACCCATCCTCTTTGCACATGTCCTTCCTGCCCTCCTCCTCTTCATCTGGACAGACAGCGAATCTGCTGGACTTTGAGGCGCTGAAGTCGGCAATTTCCCAGTTCAAGGCCTTCAGCCAACGGCCACCCCTAGACTTTGAGGTGGGCGGCTCGTCGCCGGACACGTTCAACGTCAACCCCCACCAGAGCTTCTTGTGTCCGGCTGCTAGGACATCCTTCTCCGGCTCCGTCGCCGGGTACCCGGTCATCCCGGCCTACCCCGGCTCCCACTGTGGCATCCCTCTGGAGCCCGTTTCAGGCCTGCCCCTTGGTCTCCCGCTGACCCTCGGCCTGGAGGTTCCCGCCCCCTCGCTCTCAGCTCCTAGCCTTGGTGGGCCTCAAGACCAGACGGGCAGCGGCCAGGGTCTGGTTGTCGCGGCAACTGTGGGGACCTGCTACCTGGGCAGCAGCACCGTTGGGGAGGCAGGGGGGCAGCACGGCTGGGCCCACCTGGGCACATGGGGGGTCAGCAGCGCCTGCGGCACCCCCACCAGCCAGGATGATGGGGCGTTGCTCACCTCCGCGCCTCTGCTGGAGCCGCACCGGGGGAAACCGCCCACCCCTGGCAGCAGGAACAGCGCCTCAGGGACTCCTAACAGCCAGGGAGGAACCACGTCTGGCCCCGCCCAGGCAGGAACCATGCCTGGTCATGCTCAGGGAGGGGCCAGTAACCCCGCCGGTGGCAGCGGCAGCAACAGCACACCCAGCAGCCAGGGCAGCCTAAATCCAGTGCCCCCCAATGGCCCTGCCAAGGCCGCAGAGAAAACCCTGGCCAGAGGGGGTAGCAGCCCTCAGGGCAGTAGTGGTGGGCTGCTTTCCCTTCCCCAGGGGGGTGGCAGTGTGAACAGCCAAGGGCGGGGTGGCCCCTCTGCGCCATTCGAAGGGCCGCAGGGTAATGGCGTGGGTGCCATCTCCATGGGTTACAGGGGACTTCCACTGAGCAGTTCCAGACCGCGGGGTTGCCGCGAAAGGGGGGGGGGCGGGCCTTGCGTGCGGGGCTTCCCACCCCACGGCAGCAGGTTCAGGGGAAGGGGGCGGGGTGGCTACTACATGGACTTCACCCAGGACACCTATTTCTCGTGGGGGGACGAGGAGTACCGCTCGTGGGGGGACAACAGCTATCACACTCATAGAGATGGTTACAATGGCTGGTGATCCCGGCATTGAATGTACACTACCGGTCAAAAGTTTTAGAACACCACCGGTTTTTCTTTTTTTTTCTTCTTTTTTTTGTTTGTTCTATGCTTTAATTTCAGAGTACATTGAAACATTCTAAAACCTTTGACCGGTAGTGTACATAGTTTAACCTTCAGAGGGCTTTAAAAACAACAAACACACAAAAGACTTCCTTGTTATAGTTTAACCTTCAGAGGGCTTTAAAAACAACAAACACACAAAAGACTACCAGTGAAAATTAAAAAATAAAATAAAAATGAACTGAAAAGATACAGGCCCCAGGCCCAGTGTCCTACTTCTCCAGTGGATTGTCCTTCAAAATCATGTCCAAACCACTATATTTGTATTTGCCAAGATTGTTTTATTGCCTTCAAATGATAATTGTTTTTGTTATCTATTAGTTTTTTTCTTCCAGTGTACTGAAAAATGGGGTGCGATGCATCCTCCTTCACCCTCAGACAACACAAACAGGTGGCGTTGTTGGCCGTTTTTTTATTAACCTTTTTTTTCTTACATACTAGGTTGTTCAACATTGTTGGAAGTTTCTATTAAAACATGCTTGTATCAAATCTCTTTGGTTTTGTGGTGGACATTCCAGTTAACGTAAGGGCAGTCACATGCCCCCCCCCCTCACCGCAAGTCAATGTTAAGTCTAAATATGAATTGGACTCAGGGTACAGTCTGGTTTCTAAATATGGTTATCAGACAGACCAGGTATGAATATGGATTTCCAGAGAGGAAAAATATTTTATACATGAAGGGAAGAATGAAACCTTTTTAACAGCATTACTTTGAAACAAAACCCTTTTAATTATTTGGTATTCATTTCAGTCAGGTTAATGTCTCTGGCTTTGTAGTCTACAGACAACATTATTGACATGTACAATACGTGCTGAAATGTATCTGGTTACAAACCATAAAGAGGAGCACCGAGTGACTTGTCTCTGACACAGGTCATAGCCACCAGCAGTAGCAGTGGCCCTAGACACGATCATAAAAGAGTTGTTTTTTAAATAATTTATTTTAGATTTACCCAGCACATTTTTTATTGGTCCAGACAGTGCTTTCTAGGGATGAATGAGACGTCATGACATGGGTGGGGCTACCAGCAATTCAGATTTAAACCAATCATTGTGATGATATGAAGAGCAATAGCTTTTTATTGGTTAAAACAAGTCAGTAATTGATGTATGATTGTAGCTCCACCCATTTTTGGCCTCATGACACCTCGTTGCCCCATCACTAGTGTTTGTGCATATTCCGATTGTTTGGCAAGTTTTTATTTTTTTACTTCAGCATTAGCCACTGCAGCCAAAGGAATAAGAGCAGATACGGGACCACTCTAATAGGCATGAAAATGTCCCCAAACAATCTCCAACACAACCTGCCTTGTGCAATGTTATTATGCCTTACCTTTTATTTTACATTTGAATTAATGTGTTGCACATAGTTGTTTTTTTTAGCAATTACTAATATAAATGTTTGTTGGGACTGTTTGGGACTGCCTGCCTTTTCACAGATACATCTGCCTTTAGGCTAGTAGGCTGCAGATTGCTGACTGGATATTTACAAGTAAAATTATTTAGGGAATAAGGTTCATTACATTACATTGCAGGCATTTAGCAGACACTCTTATCCAGAGCGATTTACACAGTTTCACATTTCTTTACATACAACAAATTTATACAGCTGGATATTTACTGAAGCAATCCAGGTTATGTACCTTGCTCAAGGGTACAACTTCAGTGCCCCACCTCGGAATAGAATCTTCAACCTTTGCGTTACAAGCCCAGTTTCTTAACCATTATGCTAACATTGCCTGTGTTCATACGGACAGTAGGGTATGCCTCAGATTGATGTATAGATTGGTATGCGTTGGTGGTTTGATGTAGGCACAGACCCGGCCATGACCAATTTGGTGCCCTAGGCAATATTTTAGCTGGTGCCCCTTGCATCGCAGCCAATTCCACCACCAATCATTGTGTTCATACAGAAACTACTGCATAGCTTTTTGTCTTTGAGACTTTATTTTTATTTTAGAAACAAAAAAATCACAGAATTACAACAATATTAAAGAAACCAGTGCTAAATGCACTAAACATAAAAATAATTATAAATATAATATAAATAAGGGTATTGCACAAAATACAAACCACGTTGAAAATATTTATGGTTTGTGCAGCACACTTAAAGGAAAAGTTTATTTCTCCAAATGATTATCAAAATGATATTCCCTAAACACCTGACTAGTCTTTCCCACTTTCCCTACGTAAATTTAAGTAGGAAGTATCTGACGTTAACCCCAACTATTTATTAAATTAGCCAACGTTACTATCGTCCAAAGTAAGCTAGCTAACAATAGAGTGGACTCTATTCCATGGTAACAACTATGCAATAAACTGTTTATTTCATCATCTTCGTTTGTCCTACTCTTCTGTTATTCTTCCGTTTTTGACATGATATTAAATGTGATAGTGTATTAGTGATATTAAATGTGCCACATTCATTCACTAAATGCCTCTACATGCTTCTATGTAACTTGTACGACTTCTCCGCAGTTTGCGCAATGCAACAATGCCGCAAGCACTCTGCAGTATATATGTCTGCAAAGGCTATGCGCAGCCTATGCAACATGGTGTCCTTACACTTCTGTACACTAGTAGGCGTTAATGTGTTGAACAAGGTTGATAAAGTTTTCACGAAAGTAGTGAAACTCCTGTACCTTCAAACTTCTTCAGCCAATCTTTCCTGAAGCTGGTTCATTTTATACCGTGTTGAACAAATGATGCTAGGTATCTATATCATTAGCTACTAGCTCGATGAACTGTGACCTATGAACTATGACTCCAACAGCTCCGCCTCCATTCGCTAACCAACCAATCAGTGATGCACAACATCTACGTGAATGGTTGAATCTGACCAATTCCCCTATAATTTCAGTTGTGTGCTAGCCTGCTGAGCAGGCAATATGTCCGTAGCTTGACTGCACCTTTCACTACCTGGCAGAGTCAAAAGCTACCTAAAATTACACAAAGTGACACAAAATACTAGCCATCTAAGCAGGCAATCCATATATTATATTCGCAGCTAGGCAGCTAACTTAGCTGTACAGCTGAACAGACAATGCATATTATTATCTTCATAGCTAGCTGGTTATATAATTATAATATAATTATATATTATAATTCATATATTATGTTCGTAGCTAGCCAGCTAGCTGTAGCTACATTTCAGAAATACTAGCCAGCTGCAGGCAATTTATATATTATGTTCGTAGCTAGCCAGCTAGCTAGTTGTACAGCTGAGCAAGCAATGCTTATTCGTAGCTAGCCACCTAGCTGCAATGTACTGACATTGAATTATTCCGACAACAGTTGTAGTTTGAATGTAGCAACTTGTTAGCAGCTTACTTTTTAAAAACACATAACAGCTTCAAAATTCACGGTTGAGATATGAACATGCATAATTTATGTCATAGAATAAAACGTGAAAATCTCTTAGGCTTACCTCCGGGTTTTAGGACTACAATCACTCAGGAATGCTAGCTCGTCATGTTGGTATAGCAACTACATTCCAAGAATTCCGATGACATCACCCGTACACATTCTTCACACCTGGACACATTTTTCCATGACAGTTGGTCAGCAGTTGCGAGTTTGATTTTTGTGCTAGATACACGACACCCTCTGAAACCTCCTCTGCGTAGGTCGCAAAGGTTGCGTTGATGTTGCAGAGCCCTGGTTGTGTTGCTGTCGTGCTGTTGTCCTTTGAGCATGTAGAGGCCTTTAGTGACTGTCCGTGTTAGTAGTTAAGATAACTTGCCCATCCTCCGGTGGACGTTTTTCCACTGGACGGTACGGTGCGGCACTGTCACCAATCCATGCTCCCATGTTTTGTCGCTTTTTCTACCACCAAGCGACCCGTACCAAACCTAAGTACCCGTGCTGAATTTAGCTTCTGTTTAGGTACTACCGAGCCAAACAGTGGAGCTAGCAATACTGTAGATCATTGATTGGTCAAGGCAATCATCACAGAATCGTCACAGGAAATCTCAGACTGGCTCAGACACAACCACCATGTTTTTTTTAGTTTCACTTCGATTACTGGTAGGCTATTATTCAAAGAGTATTATAGAGTTTGGCATTACTGTCAGGTTTTTGTAATTCTACGTGCTCGGTTTGTGTTACCAAAAACTGAAATAAACAGGTTTTCTTTGAAAGGAGAAAGTATAGTATTGTCATTTTCATTCACGCAGTGTGCATTTGTATCTCGGTTAGAACGGTCTTGTCGCGTGCCAGTAAGTGTAATTATCCGGCGTTAGATTATGTTTGTTTAGCCTCTGCATTCGTATCCTGTGTCATTGGTTAGAATTGGCACTTAATGCTACTTTGTTATTGTAACTAGTTGGCTATTGTGTCACTGATGTCCAGCAGTTATTCGATTCTATCGCTGCGTGGTAGTTTTATTTCAAAGCCGATTGCTACTCAGCTGTTTTCAATCGCTTTTATTGTATTAGCCCGTGTTTGTAGTTGAGCGTTCCTCCAGTAGCGGAAGAAAGCTAACAGTTGTCAATTAGCCTGTATTGTTGTCAGGTGGCACTCACCACTTAGTGCCTAGCATCACTCGGCTATATTAGCAGCCATAGTTGTGGATAGCGGCAGCTTTTCGCGGCAGCCTCACCTTCCTAGCCTCACCGAACGAAGACTCAGCGGACAAAGACGGAGGAGTCTACCTGCAGGAGTCCACCGAGGGGGGCCAGCTAGGGAGTGCTCGCCGCACAGTAAGTATCATAGTTTTGTATCTCCCTGTTCTACTTCCTCTGCATCCAACTCTACATGCTACCTCCCTATCCCAGTCCATGTCTCCTCTTCTAGATTGCCTAGATGGAGAGATTCTACCCACACCCGTAATCTGTCCAACCTCATCCACCCTCCTAGATCTCCCGGTGTTGACGTAGTGGTAGCAGGCGGACTATGGAACTGCCAGTCCGCTGTCCGGAAGACTGATTTCATCTCAGCCCAGGCCTCACTACTCTCCCTGCAGTTCCTGGCGCTCACGGAGACCTGGATCACTCCGCAGAACACGGCCACCCCTGCTGCTCTCTCTGCTGCCTACACCTTCTCCCACACTCCACGACCCTCAGGTAGAGGTGGAGGGACAGGTATACTGATCTCCCCCCTGTGGAGATTTGGTATTGTTCCTCTTCCTCACTTCTCACCCTCCTCCTTTGAATTTCATGCTGTCACTGTCACTGTTCCATGTAAACTGCACATCATTGTTCTTTATCGCCCTCCAGGTCCACTGGGGAGTTTCCTAGACGAGATGGATGCCCTACTCAGTGCCTTCCCTGAGGATGGCACTCCCGTCTTACTCCTCGGGGACTTCAACCTGCTGCTAGAGACCTCTCAGGCCTCTGCATTCCTCCCCCTGCTTCAGTCCTTTGACTTCACCATGGCTGAATCCCCATCCACCCACAAAGCCGGTAACCAACTGGACCTGGTCTTCACTAGGAACTGCGTCTCACCCAACATTACGGTATCGCCTCTACTTGTGTCTGACCATGGCTTTCTGTCTTTCTCCCTCCCCTCCCCTCTGTGCCTAAACCATCTTCACCTGTTCCTACTGTCCCTGTCCGTCGCAACCTCCGCTCTCTCTCCCCGCTGCCCTGTCAGCTACTGTCCTATCTTCCCTTCCCCTACTGATGCCTTCTCTCAGCTACCTGCTGAGGTAGCATCATCCACCCTACTTTCCTCTCTCTCCTCCTCCTTTGACTTACTCTGTCCTGTATCCGCTAAACCTGCTCGTCTCCGATCCCCCGCCCCCTGGCTAACCAATCCCATTCGGGCTAACCGTCTGAAGCTGCGTGCGGCAGAAAGGAAATGGAGAAAATCCAAATCCCCTGTAGCTCTGTCTGATTTCCACACACTCCTGGCTTCCTTATCCTTTAAACTCTCCTCTGCTAAGTCTGCATTTTTCCTTTCTAAGATTCAATCTTCTGTTTCCAACCCACGTAAACTCTATGCTATGTTTTCCTCTCTCCTCACCCCTCCTCCTCCCCCACCCCCTCCTCTCTAACCGCCGATGACTTCTCATCCTTCTTTCACGAGAAGGTTGAGGTCATTCGCAACTCCTTCCCCCCTACCTCTCCCTCTCCCATCCCGCTACCTAAACCTCCCACCTCTGTGTCCTCCTTCTCACCCCTCCCTGACTCGGACATCCTTCAACTTGTTCTCTCCCACTGTCCCACCACCTGCCCTCTTGATCCCATTCCTTCCCCCCTCTTCCAGTCCATTGCTATGGACATCCTCCCCTTTGTCTCCAATGTTATTAACTCCTCTCTTTCCTCTGGCTCTGTCCCCTCCTCCCTCAAATACGCTCAGGTTGTCCCCCTCCTCAAAAAACCCTCCCTGAACCCTGCTATCATTTCTAACTACCGACCTGTCTCTCTCCTCCCATTCCTTTCCAAAACGTTAGAGCGGGCTGTCTATAATCAACTGTCTGCTCATCTCTCGTCATCACTGTTTACTTGTTCTACACTGTTTAAAAAATAAAAAATAAAAAATAAAATATTTTTTAAACCCACTAACCTTTTCTTTCCCAGTGTTACAGGTATTTTATGCAGACGCCTGCAATGATGTCTGTTGCTGTTTTACTGCACTGATCCTGTGCGCTAACTATGATTGTTCTTACCTTGTATTAATGCACATCTTGTAAGTCGCTCTGGATAAGAGCGTCTGCTAAATGCTTAAAATGTAAATGTAATGTAATGTAGAATATACATTTTCATAGTAGCCTACAGCATTTCCATTCCTTACATAAATTGATTTTAGAAAGATATAGGAATCACTTCGATGAATTCCCTTTGAAACAAAATTATCTGAACAAATCTTGCGAATTCATGAATCGATACTCAAATTATTATTATTTTTTGCTGGTAGCTAGGGCTGCATGATATGGGCAAAATCTCATATTGCGATAATCTTGCTACATCTTGCAATTGCGATATGGTACTACGCGATGAAACAAAACACATGGGTGGAAAATGTATCAATGATATTATATGTGTTCCAGACATAGAATAGGCATTACAGTGGAACCTCGGCCCGCGAACGCCCCTACTCACGAACAAATCGGCCCACGAACACACTTTCCGAACAAATTTTCACTCAGCCCGCGAACAAGCCCTCGGTGCACGAACGCACAAACACACAAACTCACAGGCTTCTCGCCGTAGCACATCGTGGATAGCGTCAGTTGTGCTTCATACTCAGCGTTGTTTACATCGTTCATCGTTGTGTTCTCCTTTGATACACGTTCTTTTTGTGCTATTTCCATTAAATTTGCCCTCATTATGGCTCCCAAGAAAGTGAAAAGTGCTACTGATAGTGGTGTTAAGAAGCCTAAAAGCATATTACAGTAGAAACGAAGAAGGAAATAATAGCTAAACGTGAGAGTGGTGTTCGTGTTTCCGATCTCGCCAAGCAGTACGACATGGCTAAATCCTCCTCCTCCACCATCCACCTGTGCCAGAAACTATCAACCACAAAGGTAAAGTGTACAATTATTATGTTTTATTTTAGTATTAATGTATTTTTCTATAATTAAGGTTATCTTTAATTCCTTTCTATATTTTTGCCACACATAAACCCATAAAAAGTTTTAAAAAAGTGTTTCTGGGGCTGGAGAACGGATGAATTGGATTTACATTAATTTCAATGGGAAAAATTATTTGGGTTCGCAGACATTTGGGTTCGCGAACGGAGTCAACGAACGAATTAAGTTCGTGGGCCGAGGTTCCACTGTATATTAAGTGAATTGAGGGAAGCCAAACAATACAAATTTCCCCAATATTAGTTTAGCCTAGCTTAGTTTAGTTGCATTTTCAAAGGCATCCGAGATTAGTACTTGCTTGTGCTGGGATGTCATTTTGGTAAATGAGTTTTGGGAGTCAAAGTTAGTCTGCAAGTATGTATGGGAAACAAATGTAAGACAAAACATGCCCAGCGTCGAGCGTTCCTATAGATTTATACTGCAAACTTTGGCGGTGTGATATTGCAAATGCTCATATCGGAATAGCGATTGGAATAAGATCGTTCATTAATACTCATAGCTCGTGCTGAACATATTTTTGCAGCAACAAGCTACATAAAAGCACAGATGTAAACACAAAGACAAATATAGGTAATGTTTTCATTTTTATACAATTGAAAAAATGTAGGGTAGAGATGTAAGAAATATGAGGTATTAAATATGATCCTGGTCAATTGCAATTCATATTCGTTGAATAATACTTGTAACGGGGGTCAGCTAGCCTAGCTACGGAAATGCTAGCTGACCTAAATTGTACTTCGGGTGTAGCATGCTAGGTGGCTAACAGTAACCTAGGAAACTAACATATCCCAGAGCCCCTTGCGGCCAGCTAAACGTAAGATTATTAGCTAGCTATTGTTAGGTTCACGAAATTCAGAAGACCTTTAAAGTGAATAGAGAACACTTGCACCAAATGAGAAAACAGAACATACAACCAATATTCAACAGAGTTTATTCAACCAAATGCATTCGGGGTTCACCGCCTCCCTGCCAGGCAATGAACAAATCATTTCCGGGGGAGAACTTCTTTATACACAATAATTTAGACAAATGCTTTAGCCTCGCCCACACACCAGTATTTTTCCATCTCTGGGAGAACCTCGTATCTTTTGGCAAAGGCACACTGCTCTGACCTCGACTGCTAGCTCTCTGCAAAAACAGTCCTAAGAAAACACAGCTTGCTGCCTATCTCTTTTGGCACAGCGCCACACCTTGTGCCAGCGTGAGAAGAGGTTCAAAAACTATTTTGAACAGAAACAGAATTTCTCTATCAATCCCTCCTTTTTATGATTTTATCCCATATAGTCATAAAACATTTAGAATCTTTTTCACATTTTGCGCGTAGCAAGTTTATTTCAATGCAGAAGCTTAAACATCTTTAAACAAGTTTTGCAAGGCCATGGCAGTATCATCATAGTCTGGAGGATCAATTATTTCTTCATTCCCAGAGTCAGATTGTCCTTCTTCAGACTCTAGGTTGTCATACTCATCAGTTTCCCTCTCCTCCAGGGCCAAAGCCTGTTACGCTGGGGTACTTTGCATCATTTGGGTTATCATCATCAGTCATCAGGTCTCTTTGTTGCACTTAGATCCTTCCATAGCTTGATCTAAGGTTTTACCCACTTTGATCCTTCGAGCCTCCCTCTCTAGGGCGCAGCTCCAGGCTGGATCCCGCGCTTTCCCGCATTTTTGAGTTCCTCCCCCGACTCCTTGGAGTGAAGGGCCTTTGATCTCAGCCTCTCTGCTTCCCAGTATTTTCTTTTCAAAAACACTGATCACAGAAAGCACTACTCACTTACTAACGCATTCGGTTTCAGTTTATAGTGGCCTGACTGTACATTGAGCCGGACGCGGCGGCCATTTCTCATGGTCTTAATGCCATCTGTGATCCGACCGGCCGGTGACCCAGTCAATAGCGATCCCAGACCCCGTAGTAGCTGTTAACCACCCGGTTAGGAACCGACGGTCTGATCCCTATCCCACTTCGCTATGGGTATAGAAACTTTGACCGTTTTCACCAGCCTTGCCTGTTCACAGAGGTCGTCTCTAACGCCCCTCTGCTAGGTGTGGACTGTCATCCACGTACCACGCACTGCCTACATACTTACATGCGACAGCCACGCCGACTAGACGGTACCACGGCAGTATGTCCATTCATACTTCATCAGACACGGGGCCTTCAGTCTTCTCCCGGCACTATATAACGTCTTTAACGTGCCCTCGGAACTTTGCAATTCCGCCGCCGCCTGTTGCGGACTAGGTTCGGGGTGCCTAATCCCCTGCCTAATCCGCATCGTTATCAGGTATGTAGGTACAACACGCAGTTCCAATTATGTGGCATACTCCTCTCTTGGAGGCAGTCATGAGGTCCAGGACCATACGATTTTGAATTGTCATTAATCTAAGTGCAGTTAACTCGGTTTTTTTTTTTTTTTTATACTTCTCGGTTGCATTCAGTGTAAAATTGATCAATGCACTCAGGCGGTAGTTTATTGTCTCTACCCTTAACATTACTTTACCCACCCCCATTTGGGGAAAAATACTAAGAACCGCTTTGTTCCCTGCACTCCAAAGTTTGTGATCTTCTAGAACATTACTTCCCCATATTGCATCATGCTTATCCTCTAAGGATCTTTTTGCACGACCCTGTGTTTCAGCGCTTATTACCCATGTATTGTCAGTTAGCATCGCATATGCACAAGTTCCATGCCACTTCTTAGGCAGAGCTATGTACACATTGTGTCCGCAAAGCCAGTACCATCCATCCACTGCCCTAGTGCCGTTTTCTGTAGGTGCTAACGTGGAACACCTTGTCTCCTTTAAGGGCGTTCCGGTGATTCTATTCTTACAGAAGGAGTACACTGTCCCATCGCATTGGGATGTCTCCCCCATCGGGACTGTTCCCTTCCCTCGTACACATTTTATAAAGGTCTTATGCGGGGTATATGGTACTACCATAATGGGCGTAATCAAATGTTGTCGTGAGGTTTGTAATAAACCTTGTCAATCAGTGCAATTTATTCCCGTCAGTATATTCATAGCAGTTCACTTTGGTTGTAATTTTGTGGGTTGGGTCAAAGTATTGAAGTGTTCCTGTATGAGTTGAGAGCCCTATGGCACATGCTACAGTCCAGGACATATTTATTCCAATTCCCGGGGGTTGGTCCACAGTCACCCTTGGTGCTACGGATGATGCCAGTAGATAACATAACATAACATAGCATAAGGGGAAGACGAGAACAGGCCATTCAGCCCAACACTGCTCACACTGCTTAGTTTACCCAAACGCTAGTGTAGATGTGTGCATACGTAACAGTTGGTCTTGTTTACGCTCTGTGCTGTGCTTTACAAATCTCTTCCTCTTATACCGTGATTATCATCAATATGGTCAAAGACCCCACTGCCCGCCACTGGAGGTTCGCCATAGCTGTGTCTAAATCCCAGTAAGAGGGTTGTTTGCTTCACCGGTTTTGAGACAGGTGTGTTCTATATTTCACACCTCCCTTTGTAGCCGGACTTCTCCCTTCTGAGCACAACTCTTTTAGGTACCTACTCACCCTTTGTTACCTTTTTACAGTGGGACAGATGCACCCAGGTGGATCGCTCGGCAATCTTTACTGCTGTTGGAGTTGTTAGTAGCACCTGATACGGCCCTTTCCACTTTGGTTGATGCCACGCCTTGTGCCTTGGATCTTTAATCAGTACCCAGTCCCCCGACCTGCAACTTTTCTTTTGGTATTCCAGCTGTAAGAGTTTACACATTTCTTGTTTATTAGATAACATTTTCTTCATATACTCTGCCAATGTGGGATTATCCTCTGATATTCTCACTTCAAATTGCGGTAGGTGATAGGCTTTTCCCATCTAGGTATTATTTCTCTACAAATTATTTTTGCCACAGTTGTGCATCAATTTTTTTGAGGTAGGGTATGCGTCTACCCAACCTGAGAATGGGTCAATCATTACTAAGCAGCTCTTTTTCCCCTCACTTGGTGTGAGGTGGATAAAATCCATCATCCAAGATTCAAATAGTCAAAACATGTTAAACACCTTTTACAAAAAAAATATTTTTGTAGTTTGTAAATCCAAACGTTGTATAACGTTTGTTTATCATATCTACCCTCCCTCCTCTTGAGACATGGCATATGCCATGACTCAACTCTGCAGCTATGGTAAACAAAGATCTCGGTAATACAGGTTTCTTTTCTGGGCCCACCCACAGGCCAGTTTCGTTCTCAGTACATTTTTGATTGCCCCACATGCCCCCCTTTTCTCTGGTACCCCTGCTTCATGTTGCATGTCTCTCAAGAGAGTGTAATCGAGAGTGACGCAATCAATCTCTTTAAACACTCCCTGAGTGTCTGCAGCTGCTTCTTTTGCAGCAGAGTCTGCGAATGCATTCCCCAGGGACACCTCATCTGTTCCTTTCGTATGTGCTGCACAGTTACATCTCGCCAGTATTTTGGGTTTCTGTAATGCCACAATCAGTTCCAGTATCAATGGTGCCTGCGTTATTGGTTTACCCTGTTGAAGTCATTCTTTTTTCAGGATCCATCCACATAGAATGTTACTTCTGCGTCATGAATGGGTGTGTCCATTAACCCGGGGCGTGCTGCCACAGACCTAGATGTTTCAGCTACACAATCGTGAGGATCTCCATCCTCAGCAGTTGTCAGCAAGGTAGCCGGATTAAGTGTGGTGCATTTTACAATTGTTAGATTAGGAGCTGTTAGTAGAGTCGCCATACAGCTCAGCTGTCTTGCTGGTGACAAGAATGTATGTTTTCTTTGCAGTAGTAATACAGAAACTACATGTGGTACCATCAGTGTCAATGGTTGGTATAACACTATGGTTTGTGAGGCTTTTACTGCTAATGCTGCTGCTTCTACAGCTGCTTCTGTAACATGGCAGTCCTCGTGCTACAGGATCCAGTTCTGTGGAGTAATAAGCAATTGGTCTTTGCTTACCTCCAAACCTGTTTTACCTGCTCAAAGGCTTCGTTGACTTCAGGAGTCCATTTGATTCGATCTCGAGCCTCCATTGGTTTGCTGTAAATACAATCTAACAGTGGCTGCATCAATTGTGCATAATTACACATCCAGGTTCGGCAGAAATGTATCATTCCTAAAAAAATATCATGTTTTTATTTTATTTTAGGCTTTGGGGCCTGCAGTATCAGGATGCAGGTTTTCCTATCCTGTAATAAGGCTCGGCCTCGAGCTGAGATAGCGTCCCAGATATTTTACTTCTGGCCCACACCCCCCCTTGCTTATCTCCTTGGCCTTGTGAGACCAGAATGTCCAAACATGCCTTTTCCCGAGAAGGAGAGCAATTCAATATGTCGTCTACATACAGGAGTTTTTATTTTTTATTTTTTATCACAGATACTGCCAAATGCCTAAAATGTAAAAATGTTAAATGTACATAGTACAGTGCAGATCAGATGGATCATTCATTTTCAGATTCTTCGCTGTCTACAATGAATGCGTCATTTTTTATTCCTTTGAGCCCAGAGTGTTTGCGGAACATCATACAATACCTAATTATGTTCCATGCGGCATGTTCCAGAAACACTCATATTCAAAATGTGTTTTGTCAGGGGTAAGAAGAGAGCAGTGCTAAAAGAGTTCGCTGGGGCTGTCTGCTCGGACGGAATAAATTCACACAGTTGTGCATGACTGGCAGTATATCAATTCCCATGTGTAATACCAATCTATCAATTGTATAGGATTCCCAAAACTATTTCCAATAGTACCTATACAAGTGACGTGACTGACAACCCATTTTCATCACATTCAATAGTAATTTTTTGTTTCATTTTAATTGGTCTTCCCTAGCCGTTCGCTCGAAGTGAATAGCATGTTCTATTATCACTTGCAAACCCCATCGTTATTATTTGCAGGTGGTTCAAGACCACTGGTAGCATTAAACACTTTTTTAAAACGGGTTAGGTACGCCATTATCATTTCGTTTTTATTTAGCACACAGTCCAAAATTTTTACGTACACTTTTATTCACTCATACTCAGGCGCAATTGCATTCATGTCACATTCATTTTTTATTCACTCATACTATGAATAAACACTTGACTTTAGTTTCTTTTGTAAATTCTCCCCAGGTAAATCCCAGAGGCAATTGTTCACAAACACTTATAATAATAAATTATTTGTCAAACCTCAAACCTCCCCCTAAGAAGTTCCACGCGTAACCCTTACACTTTAAGCTTCTCACCTAATAGAAAACAGTTCCTCACGTGTGCCGTTTTCGGCGCGTTTGGCTCCAACCTAACACTAATTAGAGACACCTCAGGGACTTGAACCCCCCTCCGGAGACCGGGAGCATCACCACCTAATTAGGTATACACCGCCGCAGGGACTTGAACCCCATCCTGGAGACCGGGAGTGTCACCACCCAATTAGGCATACAACCCCCGCCACAAAAACGTTCACGTTTCCCCCTTTTTTTCTTTTCATTAGGCTTGCCACATTGCTGGACCTGCAACTTCCCATCAAACTTTTCTTTTCACATGCTCAACCCAATCTCCTGCCCCCGTAAACCTCAATTCCATTTCCCTTAAATCCTGAGGCAGGTAAACTTAACCATCACTTTCTTTACACCCACAACAACAACAACAACCACCGTTGCTCTTACACTTTCCCATGGTCACATCTATGTTCTGTCACTCTCCTTCTATGGCAAGGCTCTAGGTTCAATATCACACTTTTATCTTAAATAGAATTCGGAAAAATCCCGTCACTCACCGCGCTTCCAGAGGAACGTTGGCTGTCTGGCCTCGCTAATTATCCAAGGATCCTGCCCGATCCGGACCGAGGACTTTCTCAATAAACTTGTCTCTGAAACAAGCCCCGTGCACGGTTCAGACCTCACGCCCTTCCTCTGCGCCGTGCGGTGAGATATTGGGATCCCGGAACGAGCCCCCAATTGTTAGGTTCACGAAATTCAGAAGACCTTTAAAGTGAATAGAGAACACTTGCACCAAATGAGAAAACAGAACATACAACCAATATTCAACAGAGTTTATTCAACCAAATGCATTCGGGGTTCACCGCCTCCCTGCCAGGCAATGAACAAATCATTTCCGGGGAGAACACTTCTTTATACACAATAATTTAGACAAATGCTTTAGCCTCGCCCACACACCAGTATTTTTCCATCTCTGGGAGAACCTCGTATCTTTTGGCAAAGGCACACTGCTCTGACCTCGACTGCTAGCTCTCTGCAAAAACAGTCCTAAGAAACACACAGCTTGCTGCCTATCTCTTTTGGCACAGCGCCACACCTTGTGCCAGCGTGAGAAGAGGTTCAAAAACTATTTTGAACAGAAACAGAATTTCTCTATCACTATGTTAATAAATGTGTAAATGTTCTAATGTAAAGAACCACATCTGTAATGAAAGCCCCTTTTCCCCTGTTGCGAATGATGTGTGAATGTGTAGCCTATATGTGCCGACAAACTATCATTGTGTGTGAATGGGTTGCGAGTGTGCTCCGGGCATGGAGGAACTCCACTACACCAACAACATGCTAATGGTGGCTAGCGATCTCATAGCGGGCATCCACGTGAGTGCTAGCGAGGTAGCCGCGGGTGGTGAGCCCAGAGGGAGTGGATGCCAGGCTAGTACTTCCCCGACAGTCTGCACTTTCTCACAGTCGGCACATGCTACATCGAGGGGGAGCGAGTCGATGTGCTGATCGACACAGGTTCGACCATCAGCCTGATCCGGAAAGACGTGTTGCCCCACGTAATGGACTGGGCACACATGAACACCAGGCTCGAGACGGTCACGGGACCGTTTTAACCAAACAGTGGACATGATGGGCTGCAAAAAGCTGTTCTTACAGCTAGGCGGGAAAATTATCACGTACAACTTTTTCTGGGTTAACATAGCCAACCCCCGCATCCTGGGCCTTGATGATCTCACGGCTTTCACAGCTTTCATGCTCTCACAGCCTTGATGCTCTCACGGCTGTGGGAGCCATCATCAACACAACCAATTACACCTATGGCCAATTTTGGTCAGCAGGCGACCATTACACCTACCAAAAAAAAGAACAACATTATGCAGTTTGGTCTGTGCAACAGTCCGGCCATGTTCAAATGGCTAATGGAGAAAGTACTACAGCCAGTCCCTGCGTCAGCATGCGTGGTGTAACAAGACGACATCTTAGTGCACGCGTCTACCTACCCAGTTGCGCTAACCAACCTGCGCACTGTGTTCCAACTCATTGCCAAAGCAAACCTACGCCTGAACCCGGTGAAGTGCAGTCTCTTCCATCGATAGACCAGCTTCCTGGGACATGTCGTGAGTGAGAGGGGAGTGTTGACAGACCCAGCGAAAGGAGAGGCGGTGGAAAAATGGCCATCGTCAACAGGCGAGGTGTGCAGCTTCCTGGGCCTAGCCTCGTATTACCAAAGGTTCATCACAGGGTTTGTCAACATCGCCTGACCCCTGCACCATCTCACTGAAAAAGTGTAACGGTTCACTTGGTCGCCAGCAAGCTAAGACGCCTTCGACCACCTACGCAAGGGTCTCATCACCGCTCCCATCCTAGCTATTCCAGACAAAGCCCTTTCTTCTGGACACTGATGCCAGTAACGATGGCCTGGGTGCCGTCCTCTTACAGGCAAGCGAGGACAGTGAGAGAGTGTGGCCTACTACAGTCATGCACTACACAAAGCGGAGCACAATTACTGTGTGACAAGGCAGGAGCTGCTGGCAGTCGCCGCAGCCACAAAGCACTTCAGGGCATACCTCACCAGAAAGCGATTTGTGCGCTATATCACCTATGCCACGGGCCGGCTCTGTGTAGGCATGTTCGCAGTTTGCTGCATAGCTAACGTTCAAATTGAAAAACGGTAATTAGTGAAAATATGAGATTGTAGTATAGCTAGTATATATCCATCTTGTTTCAAAATACAGTCAAATGACAGCCCACCCACTGAATTCCAGCTCCCACTCCTATTGGTTGAAGCATTCGTATATCGGAGTACACTCCATCAAAGGTTCAACTGGTGAACTTTAAAAATATATATATATTTGTTTTCGGATTTTATTACGTTTTTCTCCCAATTTGGTAGCCAATTACACCTGCTATTTTTTGGTCAATCCCTCCCTCATAGTTTGCTGCCGTAGCCCTGTGACCGATAGTGAAGCGCTGCCTCCTCCGAGACGGCACTCGTCGTGCTGTCGACCATAACTCCGGCACCCCAGAGCCACTCCTGTGCGCAGCGAACATCTTGTTGGCTTTCCTCCCCTCTCCCTGGGATGGACAGCCAATTTCCGAATTCTGTGTATCATAATTTCCGAATCGAACCCCGGTCGCCGTGGCCAGCGTCGGACGTTGAAACCACTAGACCATGCGGGAGGCCCAACTGGTGAACTTTTTTAATGGACAACGGAGCGCTGTAACTTGTGTTGGCCTTTCTGATGCCTCAACATAATACTCTCATTGAAAATAATGGGGAAACTGCATTTGTGACGCATACCTTATTGTGAATTCGACCTAATAGGAGTATGCATGGGAAAAAAGTGTCCGGACCGATAGACATCGTTAGTTGAAAATGAACATAAAGAATTGTGGAATACTCCTTCAAGATAAAAGGTACGTTAACTCCTGCCAGTACGCCATAAGGCTTAAATTTTTTACTTAAAAAACTCAAGATGGCTGCCACGCGTGCCCTGCGGTTGTTGGGAGCATCCTTTGTGCACATCCTTAAGAAATTAACGTTATGTGTACGCGAGGTGCAATACCGACATAAATCATGGGGGCAGGCAAGAAAGGGGAGAGTGATGGCAAGCCACTAGCTCACTGTGTGTGTTTTGAGCGGTGCCACCCAACGAAGCAAGTCATCAAATATCCTCGGGGACATATGAAAATACTGAGGATGCCTTTCCACATCAATTTCTCTCATCGGTAGAATGAGGGAAACATACGGGATACATGTAATGGTCTACTATACCATGACCATTGTTTAGTTTGGTTTGACATTTCACTTTAAAAAACACAATGCATGGTTACATCCCGACATAGCCTACATGTTGGTGCTGCTGCCACTGTTTCTACCGGCTTCGAAGATATACCGTATTGACCCGAATATAAGACGACCCTGATTATAAGACGACCCCCCTTTTTCAAGACTCATTTTTGGAAAAATACTTTTTTGAAGACCAAATCTTGTTTGTATAAAGAAAATCATTTTATTTGTCTTCACATTGAATAAAACAATGTAGGCTGTTTGTAACATCTTTTGGTACTTAATAATAATACTTAATATAGGCTACGCCATTTAGCAGACGCTTTTATCCAAAGCGACTTACAGTAGTGAATGCATACATTTTCAGTATATGTGGCCCCAGTGGGGATTGAACCCACAACCTAAGCGTTGCCAACGCTGTGCTCTACCACCTGAGCCACAGAGAACCACTTGGTAAAATCATGTTTTCAATATTCAACAATTGTCTAGATTGCAATAAAACAGTAGTGCAATTGTCAGGAGTGTAGTAGGGGTGGAACCAAATGCAGGCGCGAAAGAGACCCAAAATATGGAAATACGTTTATGGTATTTATTTTCCACAAACGTAAGCAAAACAATGTCGGTGGCGACACGCAAATAACTAACCAAACAAACCAAAATGATAAACGAACTGGAACAAACAAAGCTAGCTAAGCAGCAAATCCAAAACGTAATCCAAAACACGGATTTAACTAAACAGAGGAACTCTAATAATAAACAAAAACAAGAATCAACTTTACAAAGACGTGAGATCATGAAACCGAAAGCGAGTTTGTCTAGGCGAAGCTAAACAATGTCCAAGCAATGAATGGAGAATGCCAGTTGATTAAATATCCTCCCGGTAAGTGCTAACAGCTGTCTGTAATGACCTGGATTAACTTGGTGCATTCTTGGTGTGTCTTTTGCTTTTCCTGATTGGTGATTTGGGGAAATTTCTGATTGCCGGTCGAATCGTTACAGCAATGAAACAGTGGGGCACATTGGCCTAACTTGTGCAATAAAACAGTGCAATAAAACAACAGTGCAAAATGTCAGAACATCAGTCTATTCCTCACATCATAGACGTCTTCTCATTGAGCTGCATCTTCTGCATCGCTGGGTCCACTCGCTGTCGCCAGACTCGTCACTCACTTTCTCTGGTTGGGCATCCCGGCTCCGCCTCCTCCCACAACACGTCATCCTCGCTGCCATCCATGGCATTTGATATGCAGCATTTCTTGAACCCGTTGACGATGCTCTCTGGGGAAACGTCAGCCCATGCTTGGAGGATCCATTCACAGAGCCGACGTACTGCAGGCTTCTGAATCTTTCCAGACGGTGTCAGTGCATGATTACCAGCCAGGAGCCACTCTGTGTATCTCTTGCGCAGATGATACTTGAATGGCTTGTTAATGACCACATCCAACACCTGTAGCTGACTTGTCATTCCGCCCGGTATGATCACTAGGTCGCCATTCATCGCTTTCACTTGCTTTTTGACTGGCTCAGTCAAGTGTCCACGGAAAGCATCCAAAACCAGCATATTCCTCCTCTTTCTGAGTCCCCCACGCCGTCTGCCCCACACAACCTTGAGCCAATCCACCACAAGCTCGTTGTTTTATATTGATTAATGTGGGAAATGTAAGATTTTAACTTTTTATTGTTTATATAATTATTGCGTAGTGTTTGTTTAATATTCTGGAGACCTGTAATATGGTTTATGATAATTATTTTGATTTTATTTGGTGACGTTAGCTAGCTAGCCAGCAGGCTCTTGCTAGGCTAATCCTCCTTTTCTTTGTTAGCCACGCAACGTGTATGAAAGCTGCGCACGAGACGTATGGGTCCTGATAATGTTCATCTGTTACCAGGTACAGTGTTTGTGTAATGTACAATGTATTGTTTTTATATGAAGGCCGAGTTGTTACATGAGGTTGCCGGGCCACGCAACGTGTATGAAAGCTGCGCACGAGACGTATGGGTCCTGATAATGTTAATCTGTTACCAGATTGTGGAGTCCCGACAATAAATGGCTAAGAGCCAAAGACAGCAGCGACTGGACATCATTGACTTAAACACAACGCAGAGCAGAGTACTACCCGCTACAACTGGTGCCGTGACTCGGATAATACAACTGATGGCTTTTTTCTAGGAAAAAACCCTGTCTTATATTCGAGTCAATACGGTACATTAAAACAGCCTTGTTGTGCAGGACCGGAAGTAGTTGTTAACTCATGCTGGCCAGAGACAACTTTGTTTGGCCTCTGACCTGCCCTTAGTGGATATAGCTTTTAAACATCCAGACAGAAAAAAAGTAGTAGTGGAGTATGTGAACAATGCCAGGAATAAGTGAAGTCTATCTAAGCCTGTACTCGTGAGCCTGTCTCTACAATTGATGTTGATGCCTGGTGTTAAGGCCTCTACATGCTTCTGCGTAAGCAACGGGACTGCAACGCGACTGCGACGTGACATTCACATTTTACATTTACATTTTACATTTTAAGCATTTAGCAGACACTCTTATCCAGAGCGACTTACAAGATGTGCATAATACAAGGTAAGAACAATCATAGTTAGAGCACAAGATCAGTGCAGTAAAACAGCAATAGACATCATTGCAGGCGTCTGTGTATCATACCTGTAACACTGGGAAAGAAAAGGTTAGTGGGTTGTTTTTTTAGTTTTTGTTTTTTTAAACAGTGTAGAACAAGTAAACAGTGGTGACGACAGATTGACTAGATGGACAGTGTTCAGTGGTAGTGGAGTCTGAAGAGGTGGGTTTTGAGTCTCTTGCGGAAGATTGGAAGTGATTCCGCAGTCCTGACCGATTGCGGGAGGTCGTTCCACCAGCGAGGGACCAGGACAGAGAAGAGGCGAGACCGCGAGGAGCGGCTGCCAGGCGCCCGGAGGGATGGGGCAGTCAGTTTGCCAGCGGAGGCGGAGCGGAGGGGTCTGGACGGGGTGTAGGGAGTGATGAGTGACTGGAGGTATGGGGGAGCAGTACCTCTGGCCGCTTGAAAAGCAAGCACCAGTGACTTGAATCTGATGCGTGCTGCGATGGGGAGCCAGTGCAGAGAGGAGAGTAGAGGGGTGACGTGAGTGAACTTCAGCTGGTTGAACACTAGGCGAGTGGCAGCGTTCTGGACTAGTTGCAGTGGCTTGATGGCACAGGCCGGGAGGCCTGCCAGCAAGGAATTGCAGTAGTCCAGACATGAGATCACCAGGGCCTGGACCAGGAGTTGAGTGGCCTCTTGGGTGAGGAACAGTCGGATCCTCCGGGTGTTGTGGAGGGAGAAACGGCAGGTCCGAGTGATCGCTGCAATATGGCTCGAGAAGCACAGCTGGTTGTCCAGGGTTACCCCAAGACTCCTGGCAGACTGGGACGGAGACACTATGGAGCCTTCCACGGTGATTGATGCATCAATCATCGGGGAGCCCTTCGCTGGGAGGAAGAGCAGCTCTGTCTTCCCCAGGTTCAGCTTCAGGTGGTGGGTGGACATCCATGCGGAGATGTCAGCCAGGCATGCAGAGATCTGTGCCGGGACCTGGGTATCAGATGGAGGGAAGGAGAGAAACAGTTGGGTGTCATCAGCATAACAGTGATAGGAAAAACCATGAGCAGAAATAACAGAGCCAAGTGACTTGGTGTACAGAGAAAATAGGACGGGCCTAGCACCGAGCCCTGCGGGACTCCGGTAGAGATGGTGTGGGAGAGGAGAGGGATCCTCTCCAGGCCACCTGGCAGGACCGGTCAGCCAGGTAGGACTCAAACCATGTCAACGCAGATCCAGAGATTCCCATCTCGACGAGAGATGAGAGCAGGATCCGGTGGTCCACGGTGTCGAATGCCGCCGACAGGTCGAGGAGGAGGAGGACGGAGCTAAGGGATCGGGACTTAGCCCCATGAAGAGCCTCAGTGACCGCAAGGAGAGCAGTCTCTGTGGGAGTGGCCTGCTCTGAACCCAGATTGGTTGGGATCAAGCAGGTCGTTCTGTAAGAGATGAGCAGACAGTTGATTATAGACAGCCCGCTCTAATGTTTTGGAAAGGAATGGGAGGAGAGAGACAGGTCGGTAGTTAGAGATGACAGCAGGATTCAGAGAGGGTTTTTGAGGAGGGGGACAACATGAGCGCATTTGAGGGAGGAGGGGACAGAGGAAAGAGAGGAGTTAATGACATTGGAGACAAAGGGGAGGATGTCCATAGCAATGGACTGGAAGAGGGGGGAAGGAATGGGATCAAGAAGGCAGGTGGTGGGACGGTGGGAGAGAACGAGTTGAAGGATGTCTGAGTCAGGGAGGGGCGAGAAGGAGTACAGAGGGGTGGGAGGTTTAGGTAGCGAGATGGGAGAGGGAGGGATTGGGGGGAAGGAGTTGCGAATGACATCAACCTTTTCGTGAAAGAAGGATGAGAAGTCATCGGCGGTTAGAGAGGAGGGGGTGGGGAGGAGGAGGGGTGAGGAGAGAGGAAAATGTAGAATAGAGTTTACGTGGGTTGGAAACAGAAGATTGAATCTTACATTCACAATGTCACATCGCAACATGTTGCAGAGCACTTGGCAATACATATGCGCAACCTACACAACATGGTGTTCTTGCACTTCCTGAAGCTGGTTCATTTTATACCGTGTTGAACAAATTATGCTAGCTATCTATATCGTTAGCTACTGTTAGCGAGCTTTATTTGGCCATGATACCAGGTTGCTAGCTAGCTAGATATCGATAGTTTTGCTTAGCTAACGTTGACATAGATATATACAGGTATGGTATGCAGCTGCCAACAATGATGTCTATCGCTGTATTACTTCACTGATCTCTTGTGCGAACTATGATTGTTCTTACCATGTATTAATGCACATCTAGTAAATCGCTCTGAATAAGAGCATCTGCTATATGGTTTAAAAAAATTATATGCATCCTGCTCTTTCTTTGTTTTGTTAGTTGAATATTCTGCACATTAAGGTATTGTAGTGACATGTTACATTTATATGTAATCTAAAGCACAACACAAAACATCTGGATATTTGCAACCTTAAATATATAATTTAGAATGGCGCAAAGACCACAGTCGATCCTTCGTTGTTCGCAGAATCTCCGAGTTTAATGTACTGTCAGTACATTAGACTTTAAAACCTTTGAAAAAAATAAGTACGCCTGTCATGAAAGCAGCTTGTGTGCGAGCAACTAATCTTTATAGAATTAAAATAATAGAGTAAATTCACGTGGAACAAAGGAACCAGCAGACGACTTGAAAATAATGTTAATGTATTAAGGGAAATTAATATTGGTCTTTTTTTAGGGGGGGCGGGTTTCACAGTCTGTCTTTAAAAAATCGCTGCTTTGGCCATTTTTGTATATGCAGCCTTTATTTTTGGACCGAAAAATGTGAAAGTGTTTTTTTTCTTAACCTCTGAGGTCCGTGCTAAGCTTTGAGATGGTTTGTAATTTTGGCATGGTCTGATATTTATCTCAATTTCATCAACTTAACACACACTTACTCCAAAGTGTTTGATATTTTATTTGAAGGACAATCACAGCTACATTTGTATGCCATCAATAGTTTGGTCAGTATCATATGCAGCTTGTAAATAGATCTACAAACACACAAGTTAAAAATAGTAAATTTTTCTGCTGTCACAAAAGTTGTGAAAGCACACACTAAACTATAGTGACGAATTGTTTTGCCAATGTGCGTTTGTTCATCAAGGTCTTGGTTATGTAAGGGTGTGAAAACAGTTTAGCACATCTGAGATCTAAATAGCTAAAAACCTGTTTTTATCAGAACTGGTCACATTTATTTCAGGCTGTGGGAGGGCTAAATGCTAAATACCTGAATATTCATTATTCATTGTCCACACCTCTAAGAGTTGTCAGATGGGCCATCTCTCTCTCTCAAAGGCCATACAGAGTAAGCAAGTCAGTGAGCCATGCAGAAGAATATATGCTTTTTTCATTTTGGAAGATTTATTGAAAACAGCACACAAACTACTATACAGTATATACAGGGGAATGCCACATATTACAAGTCATACAGCCTAACAATAATGCACATAATATCCTCCTGAGACCCAAGGAAAAAAAAGGGTCTTCCAATTAAACTTTTTTGTGATTTTTTCACTTTAGAATTAAAACAACAACTCACAATTTAGATTTTAAATGGCAAAGCAATATTTGAGTTACCATTTCTCCTTTCACAACAAGCGCATCTTGTGGCAGCAGCCATTTTGGCTCTTATTTTATTATCCACAAACGTAGGCAAAACAATGTCGAAGGCGACACGCAAATAACTCACAAAACAAACCAAAATGATAAACGAACTGGAACAAACAAAGCTAGCTGAACAAACAAAGCTAGCTAAACAGCAAATCCAAAACGTAATCCCAAACACAGATTTAACTAAATAGAAGCACTCTAATAATAAACAAAAACAAGAATCGATTTTACAAGGACGTGAGATCATGAAACCGATCATGCTACATACGATTTTTTCTAATATTTTAGGCTGTTTGAAAAGTATTCTTCCATAGATCTTGTGTGCCTATTGAAATTTGTTACGTTGCAACACGCGGAATATGTAGTCACAAGACGCGGAATTCATATATTGAATATATATATACGAGTATTTGATAACATGGCAAATCAAATATAGTTACTTACTCTTCGCCAGTTGTTGTCCTCGTCGCTTTCCATCAATGCTGTCAAACACTGCAGCGCAGAAAATCTTTCCATCTTGAATAAAATTGTATGTCTGTATAAAATCTTGCTTCAAATTGTCGACAGTTTGTGTTGTTTACGCCCGGCGTTTTCACACATGGCCCCACGCCCTCCCCACATACCTCCCGAAAATCGCACCTAGTTACCATGTCAATAGAAGGGGGACGTTACTAACAGGTAAAAAGAGAGTAAAAGGCAAGGTTTACTTTTGGTCTAATTAACCTAATTTAAAAATCCCATTTGATTTGCCAGTGCTCAAATCGGAAAGTCGCGATTCTAAGGTTTCTGTCAATGTTTTTGTCGCGTGTGTATGATAAAATATCGCGAAGTTAGAAATAGTAATATACTTTTATTGCTGCTGGGAGCGGCGCCGCTCCCGTCGACCTCAGGGGGTTAAAGTCCTCAGTGGGTTGTGTAGGCTGTCAATAAATGCATTCCAGATACACAGAACAAATGTGTTGACAACACCAAGTTAAGAAATACACTCACAAAACCTTTCCATTCTGCTTTTATGCTGTCACAGTGGCGGCTGCTTTTTCTTCTGCTCTGTGCAAATTCTGCTTTTATGCTGTTTTATTGCTCATTTTATTGCTCATTTTAGCTTTAATTTTATCTCATTTTTAATGGTTTTTAGTTCCTATCCTGGGACTTTTAATTATCCTTTCTTTTTCCTCCGGCCGGAGCACTAACTTTAGAATCAGCTACCTAGCTTCCAGCTTATCCGAGCTAGGAAGCTAAGTACCCAAGGATATGGCCCCCTGCAAAGACTGCACTGGACACTTAAAAACGATCGCAATACTGCAGACCAAGTTATTCATCTTAGAGGACAATGACACCACCATCCCGTGGACTCCGCAGGTTAAAATGCCTGTCTCATCGCGTGTCTCTCGGACTCACGATGAAGCTAAGCTAACGCTAGCAAGCGATGCTACCGGTCTAGCCCCAGCGAAGCTAACGCTAGCTGCAACCGATGTTACCGGGCTAACCCCAGTTAAGCTACTAAATAAAAATAAAAACATCCCCCGAAAACTCGTGATACACGGAGATGTAACTGAACGCCCGGAGATAAACACCGTGACTGGCTGGCCCTCCCTGGCCACCTCATCCCTCGCAGCAGAGAGCGAACTGCTAGCGCAACAAGGAGCTAATGCTACCGCTAATGCTACCGCGGACGTGGCTGCAGCCCGGACTCGACAGATAACAGCGAAGCGCTGCCTGGATGTGCCGAGCAGAGGGCGAGTGGTGAGTACCCCTCAGCCACTGCTGGCCATCCAGCTTGAAAACAGATTCCTGCCGCTGTTACACGAGCCGGAAACGGAGCCAGACGACGCAGCTGGCGCTACACCTCAATCAGCACCGCACCGTTCAGACAGAACGAGACGCCGCGGAGGACAACAACACACAGGGCCGCGACCGCACCCACAGCGACCGCGTCACCGCAGCAGCAAGCTGCAGGCCACAGGCAGTAACCGGCAGGCCACTGAGCCAGCGATCCTCATCACTGGTGATGTTACCATCAATTCTATCCACGCCTATGGTAAGAAAAACATTAAAATACTCTGCTTCCCTAAGGAGATGGTCAATGGCATGACAAAAAAAATCCCAGATATTCTGACTGCCCACAATTCAGTGAAAAAGATTGTCATTCATACTGGGGGAAATGATATCTCAAAAGAACAGACAGAAACACTGAAACAGGACTTTACTGGGTTACTTAACATGCTAAACTCCCAGGACATTGAAGCCTACATTAGTGGGCCCCTCCCCTCATTCAGAAAAGGAGTAAACAGGTTCAGTAGACTACTGTGTTTAAATAGATGGCTGTCAGCTGCCTGTCACACACATAAGGTGAACTTTATTGACAACTTCGACCTGTTCTGGGAACGAGGAGATCTTTTCAAGGAAAATGGATTTACTCTGAATACATCTGGGGGAAATCTTTTCACCTCGCATGTCCTATATTCCATCTGCCACTCCACTGTGCTGAGTCATTCAAGGGTGACATCGTCACCCTTCGCAATGCCACCCCCCACAGAGACCGTGGAAGATAAAGCCTATCTGCCTCCTGACCTTGCTGCGAGCCCAGATGACGTGCAGAACCCTGATATACAGACATCAGCTCCTGTATCGCAAGAGAAGCACACAATGTGCTCACCACCAGACATCCAGTCATCATCACCCTCCGCCCCCCCCTCAGCCAGCCTGGCAGCTCCTCCAACACAACCTTCAGATGAGAGGGACTCGGTGTGCCACGTCCGGCCATCACCATCCTCCACCCCCCCCCCCTGGCCGGAACGGCAGCCAGACGACTCGGTGTGCCACGTCCGGCCATCACCATACTCCACCCCCCCGTCACATTTTACATTTACATTTTAAGCATTTAGCAGACGCTCTTATCCAGAGCGACTTACAAGATGTGCATTAATACAAGGTGAGAACAATCAAAGTTAGCGTACAAGAGCAGTGCAGTAAAATGGCAAAAGACATCATTGCAGGCGTCTGCGTATCATACCTGTAACATTGGGAAAGAAAAGGTTAGTGGGTTGTTGTTTTTTTGTTTTTGTTTTTTTTGAACAAGTAAACAGTGGTGATGACAGATGGACAGTGTTCAGTGGTAGTGGAGTCTGAAGAGGTGGGTTTTGAGTCTCTTGCGGAAGATTGAAAGTGATTCCGCAGTCCTGACCGATTGCAGGAGGTCGTTCCACCAACGAGGGACCAGGACAGAGAAGAGGCGAGACCGCGATGAGCGGCTGCCAGGCGCCCGGAGGGATGGGGCAGTCAGTCTGCCAGCGGAGGCGGAGCGGAGGGGTCTGGACGGGGTGTAGGGCGTGATGAGTGACTGGAGGTATGGGGGAGCAGTACCTCTGGCCGCTTGAAAAGCCAGCAGCAGTGACTTGAATCTGATGCGTGCTGCGATGGGGAGCCAATGCAGAGAGGAGAGTAGAGGGGTTACGTGGGTGAACTTCGGCTGGTTGAACACCAGGCGAGCAGCAGCCTTCTGGACTAGTTGCAGTGGCTTGATGGCACAGGCCGGAAGGCCTGCCAGCAAGGAATTGCAGTAGTCCAGACGTGAGATCACCAGGGCCTGGACCAGGAGTTGAGTGGCCTCTTGGGTGAGGAATGGTCTGATCCTCCGGATGTTGTGGAGGGAGAAACGGCAGGTCAGAGAGATCGCTGCAATGTGGCTCGAGAAGCACAGCTGGTTGTCCAGGGTTACGCCAAGACTCCTGGCAGACTGGGACGGAGACACTATGGAGCCTTCCACGGTAATTGACGCATCAATCATCGGGAGCCCTTCGCTGGGAGGAAGAGCAGCTCTGTCTTCCCCAGGTTCAGCTTCAGGTGGTGGGTGGACATCCATGCGGAGATGTCAGCCAGGCATGCAGAGATCTGTGCCGGGACCTGGGTATCAGATGGAGGGAAGGAGAGAAACAGTTGAGTGTCATCAGCATAACAGTGATAGGAAAAACCATGAGCAGAAATAACAGAGCCAAGTGACTTGGTGTACAGAGAAAATAGGACAGGGCCTAGCACCGAGCCCTGCGGGACACCGGTAGAGAGGGTGCGGGGAGAGGAGAGGGATCCTCTCCAGGCCACCTGGTAGGACCGGTCAGCCAGGTAGGACTCAAACCATGTCAGCACAGATCCAGAGATTCCCATCTCGACGAGAGATGAGAGCAGGATCCGGTGGTCCACGGTGTCGAATGCTGCTGACAGGTCAAGGAGGAGGAGGACGGAGCTAAGGGATCGGGACTTAGCGACGTGAAGAGCCTCAGTGACCGCAAGGAGAGCAGTCTCTGTGGAGTGGCCGGCTCTGAACCCAGATTGGTTGGGATCAAGCAGGTCATTCTGTAAGAGATGAGCAGACAGTTGATTATAGACAGCCCGCTCTAACATTTTGGAGAGGAAAGGGAGGAGAGAGACAGGTCGGTAGTTAGAGATGACAGCAGGATTCAGAGAGGGTTTTTTGAGGAGGGGGACAACCTGAGCGCATTTGAGGGAGGAGGGGACAGAGCCAGAGGAAAGAGAGGAGTTAATGACATTAGAGACAAAGGGGGAGGATGTCCATAGCAATGGACTGGAAGAGGGGGAAGGAATGGGATCAAGAGGGCAGGCGGTGGGACGGTGGGAGAGAACAAGTTGAAGGATGTCCGAGTCAGGGAGGGGTGAGAAGGAGGACACAGAGGTGGGAGGTTTAGGTAGCGGGATGGGGAGAGGGAGAGGTAGGGGGAAGGAGTTGCGAATGACCTCAACCTTCTCGTGAAAGAAGGATGAGAAGTCATCGGCGGTTATAGAGGAGGGGGGGGGGGAGGAGGAGGGGTGAGGAGAGAGGAAAACGTAGCATAGAGTTTACGTGGGTTGGAAACAGAGGATTGAATCTTAGAAAGGAAGAATGCAGACTTAGCAGAGAGGTTAGCGGAGAAGGAAGCCAGGAGTGTGTGGAAGTCAGACAGAGCAACAGGGGATTTGGATTTTCTCCATTTCCTTTCTGCCGCACGCAGCTTCAGTCGGTTAGCCCGAATGGAATCGGTTAGCCAGGGGCGGGGGGCGGGGAGCGGGTTTAGCGGATAGAGGACAGAGTAAGTTAAAGGAGGAGGAGAGAGAGGAAAGTAGGGGTGGATGATGCTACTTCAGCAGGTAGCTGAGAGAAGGCATCAGCAGGGGGAAGGGAAGATAGGACAGTGGCTGACAGGGCAGCGGGTGAGAGAGAGTGGAGGTTGCGACGGACAAGGACAGTGGGAGCAGGTGAAGATGGTTTAGGGACAGAGGGGAGGGGAGGGAGAAAGACAGAAAGGAATGGTCAGACACATGTAGAGGCGATACCGTAATGTTGGGTGAGGCGCAGTTCCTGGTGAAGACCAGGTCCAGTTGGTTACCGGCCTTGTGGGTGGATGGGGATTCAGCCATGGTGAAGTCAAAGGACTGAAGGAGGGGGAGGAATGCAGAGGCCTGGGAGGTCTCTAGCTGCAGGTTGAAGTCCCCGAGAGTAAGACGGGAGTGCCGTCCTCAGGGAAGGCACTGAGTAGGGCATCCATCTCGTCTAGGAAACTCCCCAGTGGACCTGGAGGGCGATAAAGAACAATGATGTGCAGTTTACATGGAACAGTGACAGTGACAGCATGAAATTCAAAGGAGGAGGGTGAGAAGTGAGGAAGAGGAACAATACCAAATCTCCACAGGGGGGAAATGAGTATACCTGTCCCTCCACCTCTACCTGAGGGTCGTGGAGTGTGGGAGAAGGTGTAGGCAGCAGAGAGAGCAGCAGGGGTGGCCGTGTTTTATGGAGTGATCCAGGTCTCCGTAAGCGCCAGGATCTGCAGGGAGAGTAGTGAGGCCTGGGCCGATATGAAATCGGCCTTCCGGACAGCAGACTGGCAGTTCCATAGTCCGCCTGCTACCACCACGTCAACACCGGGAGATCTAGGAGGGTGGATGAGGTTGGACAGATTACGGGTGTGGGTGGAATCTCTCCTTCTAGGCAATCTAGAAGAGGAGACATGGACTGGGATAGGGAGGAAGCATGTAGTGTTAGATGCAGAGGAAGAACAGGGAGATACAAAACTATGATACTCACCGTGCGGCGAGCACTCCCTAGCTGGCCCCCCTCGGTGGATTCCTGCAGGTAGACTCCTCCGTCTTTGTCCGCCGAGTCTTCGTCCGGGAGGCTAGGACGGGAGGCTGCCGCGAAAAGCTGCCGCTATCCACAACTATGGCTGCTAATATAGCCGAAGTGATGCTAGGCACTAAGTGGCGAGTGCCACCTGACAACAATGCACAGTAATTAACAACTGTTAGCTTTCTAAGGCTACTAAAGGAACACTCAACAACAAACACGGGCTGATACAATAAAACCGATTGAAAACAGCTGAGTCGCAATCAGCTTTGAAATACAATTACAACGCAGCGAAATAATCTAATAACTGCTGGATGTCAGCGACACTATAGCCAGCTAGTTACAATAACAAAGTAGCATTAAGTGCCAATTCTACCCGATGGGACAGGATACGAACGCAGAGGCTAAGCAAACAAAATCTAACGCCGGATAAGTACACTTTACAAGCACGCCACAAGACAGTTCTAGCCGAGGTACGAATGCACACTGTCAGACCATGTCCGTGGTGTAGCGGACTTCGACTGGCCTGAACCGCAACCAGATGAAGCTTAATTTCCCTCCTTCTGCTTTTCTTCCTCTCCGCTCCTACTATCCCCCCCCCCCTTTTACTCCCAGAATGAATGAATTGGTGAAAGCTGGTATAAAAGCAACGCCCAAATCATTCCCATGCTCCCCGGTCCTATCAAGATCCAACCAGCTGAAACAGTCACCACCACAGCCCCCTCCTCGGCATGTACCAAAAGTACCACCAAGGAGACGTCCAAAAGTACCGCCAAGGACACGTCCCCCTGTGCACAACAACGTGACCGTGACCGTGTAGCTGTTTCATTAGTGGACCAGGCAATTCCTGTTTTGATTACTACTAGGCTAAGTAATCACTACTCATCATGTTTTCTAACAGCTAGTAGGTCAAATTTAGCTTCCATTCCTTCAGCAAAGAATGAGACAGCTGAAGTTTTAACAACACTAAATCTAGCTTTATTAAACATTAGATCTTTAGCAGGAAAAACATTTTTAATCAATGATTTCATCATTAGATATAATCTTAATTTTATGTTTTTAACAGAAACGTGGGTAGACCAAAATAACAGTGCAGCTGTTCTCATTGAAGCCCCCCAACTTTAGCTTCATGAGTGAGGCTAGAGTCCATAAGAAAGGCGGCGGTGTTGCTATTCTTTTTAATAATTCTTTCCAATGCAAACAGATGTGTTATGGAAGCTTCACTTCTTTTGAGTATGTGGCTCTTCAGCTAAATTCCTCTTCCAGAGCCATATTTCTAAATATCTACAGGCCACCTAAATACTGTGCAGACTTTTTTGATGCTTTTGCTGAACTGCTGTCTGTTATCTGCATGGACTCTGACTGTGTGTTAATTGTTGGTGATCTGAACATTCATATTGACAACCCATTGGGCAGAGGAGCTAAAGAACTGTGTTATATCCTTGACAACTTTGGACTAACTCAGCATGTGATGAAGCCGACTCACAACCAGGGGCACACCTTGGACTTGGTTATCTCTAAGGGCCTAAACATTTCTAAGATTGTGGTGTCTGATGTTGCGCTTTCTGATCATTCTTGTGTTTTCTTTGAGAGTACTATCTCCGTAGACACTAATGTCCAGACTAAGGTAATCACAAAACGGTATATCACTGAAAACACCAGTGAAACATTTATTCAGGCCTTCTCTTCCTCTCCCTCCCTCTCTTGGGTCACAGTCAATGAGCTTGTAGACAATTTCAGTTCTAAGTTATAAATGTGATTGATGCCATAGCACCTGCTAAGGTAAAGGTTGTCTCTAATAAGAAAAAATCTCCATGGAGAAATGCCACGCTGGTCAGGCTAAGAAAGAATGAGTGTAGGAAAGCTGAACGCAGGTGGCGAAAATCAAATCTCCAGGTTAATTATGACATCTATAAAGAGAGACTTCGCACTTATAATCTGGTACTGAGAAATGCAAGACAGTCCTTTTCTCGGACATTATCACCAAAAACAACAACAATGCACGGGTCTTGTTTGCTACTGTCGACAGATTAACTAACCCTCCTGTGTCAATAGCTAATGAACACCTATCTGCCAAAGCATGCAGTGAATTTGCCTCCTTCTTCTCTGACAAAATTCAGAAAATTAGACAAGCAATCAGTGCCACTATATCAGGTACAGGATATGTGTTGCCTTTGTGTCCACCTAGTTCAAACACAATGACACAATTTGATCCAATCAACCATAAAAACCTTGAGGACATTATACAACATCTGAAATCCTCATCCTGCTGCCTTGATATTTTACCAACTTGCTTTTTCAAAAATGTTTCTAGCTGCATGGCCCCAGACCTACTGCAAATTGTGAACACATCGATTCTCACAGGTGTCTTCCCACAAGCCCTGAAAACTGCAGTAATCAAGCCTCTCTTAAAGAAGAAAATTTTTGACACATCAGTGATGAACAATTTTAGGCCCATATCCAACCTCCCGTTTTTAAGTAAAATAATTGAGAAAGTTGCCTTTAAACAGCTAAACAATTTTTTATCTCTAAACAACTGTTTTGATGTCTTCCAGTCAGGTTTCCGACCACATCACAGCACGGAGACTGCACTTGTTAAGGTTATAAATGACATCCACTTAAACACAGACAATGGCAAAATTTCAGTCTTAGTACTACTGGATCTCAGTGCAGCATTTGACACTGTTGACCATAGAATACTACTAGACCGACTGGAAAACTGGGTTGGACTTTCTGGCACAGCACTAAAGTGGTTCGAGTCCTACTTAAGTGATAGATAATTTTTGTGTCTATAGGTAATTACACGTCTGAGCGAACAAAAATTAGATATGGAGTTCCTCAAGGCTCTATATTAGGCCTATTCTGTTTAACATCTACATGCTCCCACTAGCTCAGATTATGAATAACAACAAAATATGTTATCACAGTTATGCAGATGACACACAAATTTACATAACCATATCGCCAGGGACTATAATCCCATACAAGTGCTGTGTAGATGCATTGAACAAATCAATGATTGGATGTGCCAGAGTTTTCTCCAACTTAACAAACAGAAAACTGAAGTAATTGTTTTTGGAGCCAAAGAAGAACGATTAAAAGTCAGTGCTCAGCTTCAAGCTGTAATGTTAAAATCCACAGATCAAGCCAGAAATCTTGGTGTAATCATGGACTCAGACCTGACTTTTAGCAGCCACATTAAGACAGTTATAAAGTCAGCCTACTATCGCCTGAAGAATATATCAAGGATTAAAGGACTCATGTCTCAGCAGGACTTAGAGAAACTTGTCCATGCATTTATCTTCAGTAGACTCGACTACTGTAACAGTGTCCTAGCCGGTCTCCCTAAAAAATCGATCAGACGGCTGCAGCTGATTCAGAACGCTGCTGCTCGAGTCCTCACCAGGACCAGAAAGGTGGATCATATCACTCCAGTTCTGAGGTCTTTACACTGGCTTCCTGTGTGTCAAAGAATAGACTTCAAAGTAATGTTGTTGGTTTATAAAGCATTAAATGGTTTAGGGCCGCAATATATTTCTGATCTGCTGTTACCATATGAACCATGCAGACCTCTCAGGTCGTCTGGAACAGGTCTGCTGTCCCCAGAGTTAGAACTAAACGTGGAGAAGCAGCTTTTAGTTTTTATGCTCCACATATCTGGAACAAACTCCCAGAAAACTGCAGGTCTGCCCCAACTATCAGCTCCTTTAAATCACAGCCAAAGACTTTTCTTTTTGCCACTGCCTTCCAAAATTAATAGCTGCACTTTATATTCTGCTCTTCTTTTATCTGTTTATTATAAAATCTTTTTAAATGCCTTTTTAAATGCTCTGTTTTATGTGTTTTTAAATGCTTTTTAAAATGTGTTTTTATACCTTTTTAAATGTTTTTATGTAAAGCACTAGTGTATGAAATGTGCTATAGAAATAAACTTGCCTTGCCTTGCCTTGCCTTGCCTTCCAAATGATTTATAGCCATTTTTTATTCAAAGAATCCACCCATTTGTTTTCTTTTTTTCCATTATTTTCATCTTTACTTCAATAGTAATCAACTATGCCCTGAGTTATGACATCAGCCAATGTATCATTCTTTTCAGCAAACATTATTGTCATTCAACAGTAAAAATTATTAATATCAAACCAAAATCAGAAATCAAAACACAGAGATCAAAAGAAGATCAAAAGAAAGAGAGCGAGAGCATTCTCTGGACTGCTTTTCAAGACGTGGTCACAGTGGATATTTTGGATGGGTATTGCATAGACCACGTAAAGCACCTCCTTTCTTATTGTGTAATTGTTTTCTTGACTTTAATAGTAGCTTGAATTCTATGAAAGAACATGGCAACTATGCTGCATTACCTAGGTAGCTTGGTAGATCTGTATGCCAGCTAGCTTTGTTGACCTGTTTGCTAGCTACAGTGTTGAATTGCTAGTTTTATAACTGAGGGAGTGCACCTCAGCTGCCTCAGGGCCACCCCCCGACCCACGACCCCTCTCCCCCTGTGGTTTTCAGCACCACAGAGAGAGAGAGACGCTGTCCGTGGTTCTGAAAGTCACAAATGAATGCAGTTTGTAGGCTATTCTGAAACAAGGTTTGTACTTAACGTTTTTAGATATGCTTAACCATTTAAAATAAATCAGTAAGGTGCAATTATATTCAAAAATATGTCCGCTGTTGGAAGAAAACCTTATAACTCCATTTTTCCAGATTTTTTGAAATTTTACATTAATCAATAGCGGCAACTCCCCTTTAAGTGGACTGAACATTTCACCACTCTAGGGCCAATAAAATGTACTCAAAATGCCTTGTAATTAAAACTCCTAAGTCCATTGGTTATCGATTCTGTCCGTAAAGCCTTGTATCTCCAGCTGATGTTGCATCTGATTCTGACAGGCAGCTGCTGGACATCTTTTGACATCTCGCGAGCAACATCCATCTGAGGTAAGTGCCTTATAACATTACCTTCTGAATTTGTCGTTTCAATGGTGTCTGGACAGACATGGCACTTGAGAAAACCTACAACCATGACGCCAAGACAAAACTCTTCACTGGCATCAGTCAGCAGCCAGCGGCCATGGAGAAATACTTGCGAGCTCTTCCAGTTCTGACAGCAGTTTCAGAGCAGACAAAGGCTATGGCACATGTGGATATGGATGACACCAAACACCATGAGGACTCCAACAGCCAAGGAACAAAGGAGGCAGAAAGTGTTAGGAAAATAACAGATGTCATCAACAACCAGTTAATCAATCCATTCACATGTGAAGAACAGGAGCTGATGAACATTTCAACAGGCCACAAATCTGCATCTGCAGACTTGGTGAACGCCCGTGAAAAAGGACTAGAGGCACTGGCTGCAGCAAGAAAAACAGACAGTGAGAAAATAGCCCCAATAAAACTTGCCACATTTGCAGCAAAGCCAAAAAAGTCACTGTCCATGGCACTCACAGCTAAGAAGGTCTACAAAGAAGAGAGTGCAGTTGTCCGAAACCTGTACTTTGTGCAGGACTTGGATGAAGACAAGAAGGTGGAAGTCTTCAGTCATGAGTGGACAAGTTGCCCAGCCTCCCTGTTTGAGCCAGATCCATCCCTTGACCAAGGTTATGCCATGCATAAAGGGAATAAGGCTGACTACTTGGCTGCAATCAAGACATCCCTTGGCAGCTCATGGAGGGAAGTGGACAGACTGCCACCGTCCGACAAGCCGGTTGTAATGGTAGTAGATGCCATGACATTCATCCAGCGTCACCAGCATCTTGGTAGCAGCACTTTCCATGAACTGCAAGTAAAGTACCTGAAGCAGCTCCTAAGTAGTATCCCAGACAACTGTGACTGCATCCACTTTGTTGGTGATCGATATGATGTCTCCCCAGCTGAAAGTCTGAAAGGTGAGGAACGAGAGAAGAGAATGAGGACTTGCCCGAGCAAGATGAAGGAGTACAAGCCACACGATACTCTTGCCATACCCGAATGGAAAGGCTTCGTTCACAATCCACAGCTATCTCTACAGAAGAGGAAAAAAGCGTGTCTACAAAACTGCCGTTGATCACCTGGAAGACCTTCTGCCCCTGTGCAGATACGGTGACCCTGGGGAAAGCCTGGATGTTAAAGAAGATGTTGTGACAGCGGCTAGGCAATACATGGTGTCACTGTATGAGAGGAGAGACTTCAGTGGTAATTTGGATACACTGCGAGCCCATCTCTTTGGCAACATCAAAGGAGACATGCATTGCCTTCCACCTACCAAAGATGCCTTCCAGTTACATCTTCGCCGAGCCCTACATCAGTTGACTGTATGCAAGCGAGCACACATGTCTCAACCAACCTACCCTGTTGCCACTGACTTTGGCAGAGAGCTTGTCAATGGTAAGTTGGTGGCAACCATGATGCTGAAGGAGGCAAAACCTGCAGAATTCAAACGCACCAAATACTGTCACTGCAAGAAAAGCATGTGTGCCCGAGGATGCTCCTGTGCAAGAGCCAATGTGAAGTGTGTCATCGCATGTCCCTGCACTGGGGACCCCAACAAATGTTCAAGGATTGAACTCACACTTGAAGACAGTGACAGTGAGTGAGCTATTTTGTTCAGTGCAAAGTTAATCTCATGTTATATTATAGACCTTGTTGCCAGTCATTTTTTTATTTGTTGTGTTCAGTTTTGTTCAGCTAATGTTTTATTTCATGTTTTCTAGATACTGGTCACTAATCTATCCAAATTAAGCTGTATAACGATAATTGTTTTGTTGGCTTGTCATCCTGTGTACATTTTGTAATTAAAATCCTTTTGTTGTTTGGAATTTCTTGTGTTACAAGTATTTTCTTTGGGGTACAGGGTTTTGTTAAAATTCAAAAGATGTCTCGAGGAATTTTGAGTGTAAGGTTAATAAAATCACCACAGATCCATTGATTTTGGGTTGATTTTAATAATCTTTACTGTGGAATGACTATAATGTTTGCTGAAAAGAATGTCGCATTGGCTGATGTCATAACTCAGGGCATAATTGATTACTAACAAAGTAAAGATGAAAATAATGCAAAAAACGGGTGCTTTTTTAATAGAAAATGGTTCTAAATCATTTGGAAAGGTTTTGTGAGTGTATTTCTTAACTTGGTGTTGTCAACACATGTGTTCTGTGTATCTGGAATGCATTTATTGACGGCCTACACAACCCACTGAGGACTTTAAGAAAAAAAACCTCTTTCACATTTTTCGGTCAAAAAATAAAGGCTGCATATACAAAAATGGCCATAATTTTTTTTTGCAAGGTTTCCGGCAGAGCAGACCTCTCATTCAGTGGACCTTAATGTCCAAATTAATAGAAAAAACACAAACAAAAAGTATAGCATGCCATGTCAGGTTCTCTCAAATTTTGGGTGACTGGATCCCTGACTATAAATGCTTAAAATGTCAAATGTAAAAAATTATGTATTAGCTCAATTAACTATGACCATGACAGCTTCGCCTCCATTCGCTAACCAACCAATCAATGCTGTGCAACAACTACGCAACATGTTGCGAGTTTGATTTTTGTGCTACGTACGCAACATCCTCTGCAACACTCTCTGCAACATCAACACAACCTCTGCAAGATGTTGCGTCGCAGTCGCGTTGCAGTCGCGTGAGCATGTATAGGCCTTTAGCCAAATTCTGGAACACATTAATGAAAAAGGCATTTCGTTGGGTTTTGATGCATCAATTGGCCAGCAGGGTGAGCTAGTGATCAACTCTTTGAAGAACTGCCTTGTAAATGTGCTGAATTTTTGATGCCAGAATTCCCTGGATAAATGTTGCCCGTTACTTCACTTAAATGAGAATAACATAATCCTGTTTAAATAGCATACTGTTGTTTTCTTATGAGGTTGTAATGGACATTAAAACCGATAAACAAATGGTTCAGTCTCAGTCAGATGCTGGCAATGTTTTGGAGGGGGAAAATAACAAAACGCAATCAGTTATCAGTACATAATGAGTAGCCCAGCAGCCTGAAGTAGCCTGCATGTCTCAATGTGCCACGTGGCTAGTTGTAGTGATTTTTAAAATTTTGTGGCAAATGTAATGTTTCACAAAATGAACAGTATATGTTTGTGAGGTCGATCTAATGTGGGTGTGATGGGAGGAGGTCCGGAGACTGCAATACTGTGACAGAGTTGCAGGAGTTGTTTAAAATTCTCCTTTTAATTTTGTGTGTCAGGACAGTAATGTACTTAGTGAGTGTACTTTAATCATTCATATCTTTGAGTTGGCCTTTAAGGACTGCATACTGGCCCACACCAGTTTAAACTTGGTGAAGAGAGTGGTGAGACAGTAACAGCTCAAGGGTTATGATTAGTAATGGAAGAATAAGCCGTCAGAGCACCAAAAAAGAGGGGAGCTGCTATATGCAACCAGTGACTCACTGATTTGAACCAAATCTCCAACCCTGTGTGTGACAGGGCGCTCTCTATTGCTGTGTGGAATAAAACAATTATTCTGCTTGTGTATGTTGAAACGGTGCTAAAATTTCAACAAGGAAATCATTGAGTGATGTACCTTGCAAAAGCCACAGTTCCTACTTTTCTTGAGACAAAGGATCTTCGAACCCAAAGATCAAAGGGACATCTGTCCCTACATGGTTTGTTCTCACAACAGGGAGACCCCCTGTAGGATTCCTGTAATTTGGGCAAAGTTCCAGTAATTTTTCATACTGATTTACAGAAAGTCCTGCCCAAGTACCCACTCTTTTCTTTGGTTTGCTATAAATATGACATGTAATAAGTAAGCAGAACTGGCCTTGTGAAGGTACAGTTCCTTTGCAGCTGCTGATAATAAAGGCTATATATTGTTCAAAGAATTATCTCTATATGATTTTTGTCCATGGCACCTGTCAGGAGGTTTTAACAGACTGTTGGAATCAGACTGGAGGTGCTGTGTCTAATCAAACTCAGGGTGTTGTGTCTGTAATCGTACTCAGGGTGCTGTGTCTGTAATTATACTCAGGGTACTGTGTCTGTAATTATACTCAGGAATTATAGTCAGGGTGCTGTGTCTGTAATTGTAATCAAGGTGTTGTGTCTGTAATTATACTCAGGGTGCTGTGTCTGTAATTATATTTAGGGTGCTGTGTCTGTAATTATACTCAGGGTGCTGTGTCTGTAATTATACTCAGGGTGCTGTGTCTGTAATTATACTCAGGGTGCTGTGTCTGTAATCGTACTCAGGGTGCTGTGTCTGTAATTATACTCAGGGTACCGTGTCTGTAATTATACTCAGGAATTATAGTCAGGGTGCTGTGTCTGTAATTGTAATCAAGGTGCTGTGTCTGTAATTATACTCAGGGTGCTGTGTCTGTAATTATATTTAGGGTGCTGTGTCTGTAATTATACTCAAGGTGCTGTGTCTGTAATTATACTCAGGGTGCTGTGTCTGTAATTATACTCAGGGTGCTGTGTCTGTAATTATACTCAGGGTGTTGTGTCTGTAATTATACTCAGGTACCGTGTCTGTAATTATACTCAGGGTGCTGTGTCTGTGTCGGTAATTATACCCAGGGTGCTGTGTCTGTGTCTGTAATCATACTCAGGGTGCTGTGTCTGTGTCTGTAATTATACTCAGGGTGCTGTGTCTGTGTCTGTAATTATACTCAGGGTACTGTGTCTGTAATTATACTCAGGAATTATACTCAGGGTGCTGTGTCTGTAATTATATTTAGGGTGCTGTGTCTGTAATTATACTCAGGGTGCTGTGTCTGTGTCTGTAATCATACTCAGGGTACTGTGTCTGTAATTATACTCAGGGTGCTGTGTCTGTAATTATACTCAGGGTATTTTGTCTGTAATTATACTCAGGGTACTGTGTCTGTAATTATACTCAGGGGGCTGTGTCTGTGTCTGTAATCATACTCAGGGTACTGTGTCTGTAATTATACTCAGGGGGCTGTGTCTGTAATTATACTCAGGGGGCTGTGTCTGTAATCGTACTCAGGGTGCTTTGTCTGTATTTATATTCAGGGTGCTGTGTCTGTGTCTGTAATCATACTCAGGGTGCTGTGTCTGTAATCATACTCAGGGTACTGTGTCTGTAATTATACTCAGGGTGCTGTGTCTGTAATCACACTCAGGGTGCTTTGTCTGTAATTATACTCAGGGTACTGTGTCTGTTTCTGTAATCATAATCAGGGTACCGTGTCTGTAATTATACTCAGGGTGCTGTGTCTGTAATTATACTCAGGAATTATACTCAGGATGCTGTGTCTGTAATTGTAATCAAGGTGCTGTGTCTGTAATTGTAATCAAGGTGCTGTGTCTGTAATTATACTCAGGGTGCTGTGTCTGTAATCATACTCAGGGTACTGTGTCTGTAATTATAATCAAGGTGCTGTGTCTGTAATTATACTCAGGGTGCTGTGTCTGTAATTATACTTAGGGTGCTGTGTCTGTAATTATAATCAGGGTGCTGTTTCTGTAATTATACTCAGGGTGCTGTGTCTGTAATCATACTCAGGGTACTGTGTCTGTAATTATACTCAGGGGGCTGCATCTGTAATTATACTCAGGGGGCTGCGTCTGTAATTATACTCAGGAGGCTGCGTCTGTAATTATACTCAGGGTACTGTGTCTGTAATTATACTCAGGGTACTGTGTCTGTAATTATACTCAGGGGGCTGTGTCTGTAATTATACTCAGGGGGCTGTGTCTGTAATTGTAATCAGGGTGCTGCATCTGTAATTATACTCAGGGGGCTGTGTCTGTAATTGTAATCAGGGTGCTGTGTCTATAATTATACTGAGGGTACTGTGTCTGTAATTATACTCAGGAATTATACTCAGGGTGCTGTGTCTGTAATTATACTCAGGATGCTGGTCTATAATTATACTCAGGGTGCTGTGTCTGTAATTATACTCAGGGTACTGTGTCTGTAATTATACTCAGGGTACTGTGTCTGTAATTATACTCAGGGTGCTGCATCTGTAATTGTACTCAGGGGGCTGTGTCTGTAATCATACACAGGGTGCTGTGTCTGTAATTGTAATCAGGGTGCTGTGTCTATAATTATACTCAGGGTGCTGCGTCTGTAATTGTACTCATGGTGCTGTGTCTGTAACTGTAATCAAGGTGCTGTGTCTGTAATTCTACTCAGGGTGCTGTGTCTGTAATTATACTCAGGGTACTGTGTCTATAATTATACTCAGGGTGCTGTGTCTGTCATTATATTCAGGATACTGTGTCTGTAATTATACTCAGAGTGCTGTGTCTGTAATTATACTCAGGGTACTGTGTCTGTAATTATACTCAGGGTGCTGTGTCTGTAGGGTGCTGTGTCTGTACTGTGTGTGTAATTATACTCAGGGTGCTGTGTCTGTAAGGGTGCTGTGTCTGTAATTATACTCAGGGTACTGTGTCTGTAATTATACTCAGGGTACTGTGTCTGTAATTATATTTAGGGTGCTGTGTCTGTAATTATACTCAGGGTACTGTGTCTGTAATTATATTTAGGGTGCTGTGTCTGTAATTATACTCAGGGTGCTGTGTCTGTGTCTGTAATCATACTCAGGGTACTGTGTCTGTAATTATACTCAGGGTGCTGTGTCTGTAATTATACTCAGGGTGCTGTGTCTGTAATTATACTCAGGGGCTGTGTCTGTAATTATACTCAGGGTACTGTGTCTGTAATTATACTCAGGGGCTGTGTCTGTAATTATACTCAGGGGGCTGTGTCTGTAATCATACTCAGGGTGCTGTGTCTGTAATTATATTCAGGGTGCTGTGTCTGTAATGTACTCAGGGTGCTTTGTCTTTAATTATATTCAGGGTGCTGTGTCTGTGTCTGTAATCATACTCAGGGTGCTGTGTCTGTAATCATACTCAGGATGCTGTGTCTGTAATTGTAATCAAGGTGCTGTGTCTGTAATTGTAATCAAGGTGCTGTGTCTGTAATTATACTCAGGGTGCTGTGTCTGTAATCATACTCAGGGTACTGTGTCTGTAATTGTAATCAAGGTGCTGTGTCTGTAATTATACTCAGGGTGCTGTGTCTGTAATTATACTTAGGATGCTGTGTCTGTAATTGTAATCAAGGTGCTGCATCTGTAATTATACTCAGGGGGCTGTGTCTGTAATTGTAATCAGGGTGCTGTGTCTGTAATTATACTCAGGGTGCTGTGTCTGTCATTATATTCAGGATACTGTGTCTGTAATTATACTCAGAGTGCTGTGTCTGTAATTATACTCAGGGTACTGTGTCTGTAATTATACTTAGGAATTATACTCAGGGTGCTGTGTCTGTAATTATACTCAGGGTGCTGGTCTGTAATTATACTCAGGGTGCTGTGTCTGTAATTATACTCAGGGGGCTGTGTCTGTAATTGTAATCAGGGTGCTGTGTCTGTATCTGTAATCAGGGTGCTGTGTCTGTAATTGTAATCAGGGTGCTGTGTCTGTAATTATACTCAGGGGGCTGTGTCTGAATTGTACTGTGTCTGTAATACTCTGTGGGTGCTGTGTCTGTAATTATACTCTGTGTCTGGGTGCTGTGTCTATAATTATACTCAGGATACTGTGTCTGTAATTATACTCAGAGTGCTGTGTCTGTAATTATACTCAGGGTACTGTGTCTGTAATTATACTCAGGAATTATACTCAGGGTGCTGTGTCTGTAATTATACTCAGGGTGCTGTGTCTGTAATTATACTCAGGGTGCTGTGTCTGTAATTATACTCAGGGTGCTGTGTCTGTAATTATACTCAGGGTACTGTGTCTGTAATTATACTCAGGGTGCTGTGTCTGTAATTATACTCAGGTAATTGTAATATTTGTGTCTGTAATCATACACAGGGTACTGTGTCTGTAATTGTAATCAGGGTGCTGTGTCTATAATTATACTCAGGGTGCTGCGTCTGTAATTGTACTCATGGTGCTGTGTCTGTAATTGTAATCAAGGTGCTGTGTCTGTAATTATACTCAGGGTGCTGTGTCTGTAATTATACTCAGGGTACTGTGTCTATAATTATACTTAGGGTGCTGTGTCTGTAATTATACTCTGGGTACTGTGTCTGTAATCTTACTCAGGGTGCTGTGTCTGTAATTATACTCAGGGTGCTGTGTCTGTAATTATACTCAGGGTGCTGTGTCTGTAATCATACTCAGGGTGCTGTGTCTGTAATTATACTCAGGGTGCTGTGTCTGTAATTATACTCTGGGTACTGTGTCTGTAATCTTACTCAGGGTGCTGTGTCTGTAATTATACTCAGGGTACTGTGTCTGTAATTATACTCAGGGTACTGTGTCTGTAATTGTACTCAATGTGCTGTGTCTGTAATTATACTCATGGTGCTGTGTCTGTAATTATACTCAGGGTACTGTGTCTGTAATTATACTCAGGGTGCTGTGTCTGTAATTATACTCTGGGTACTGTGTCTGTAATCTTACTCAGGGTACTGTGTCTGTAATTATACTCAGGGTGCTGTGTCTGTAATTATACTCACGGTGCTGTGTCTGTAATCATACTCAGGGTGCTGTGTCTGTAATTATACTCAGGGTACTGTGTCTGTAATTATACTCAGGGTGCTGTGTCTGTAATTATACTCACGGTGCTGTGTCTGTAATCATACTCAGGGTGCTGTGTCTGTAATTATACTCAGGGTACTGTGTCTGTAATTATACTCAGGGTACTGTGTCTGTATTTGTAATCAATGTGCTGTGTCTGTAATTATACTCAGGGTGCTGTGTCTGTAATTATACTCAGGGTGCTGTGTCTGTAATTATACTCTGGGTACTGTGTCTGTAATCTTACTCAGGGTGCTGTGTCTGTAATTATACTCAGGGTGCTGTGTCTGTAATTATACTCAGGGTGCTGTGTCTGTGTCTATAATTGTTTGCACGGTGCTGAGTCTGTGTTTGTAATCATGTGCATCGTGCTGTGTCTGCATCTGTAATTGTTCTTGGAGGGGCCCATGAGGTCTGTAGCCTTGCGTAAGGTGCTTTATCTGTGTCTGTTGCCCTGCCCTTGACTCACTTGGTTCTTCTGTCTCTGGCGCTGGGTGTCCAGTGGGTACTGCTTCTGCAGGAGCTCCCAGTCCTCCTCCTGCTCCTCCACCCACTTCTGTGCCTCCGTCTACTTCCTTTGCCGCCTCCTGTTCTCCACCTGCACCTCAATGGCATGCTGGCATGGGGAGAAGCACAGGTAATGGACAGTGGTGTACTGTAACAGTTAGGGCAGGCATGTCCAAAGTCCGGCCCGCGGGCCAAATGCGGCCCGCGTTCAAATTTCCACCGGCCCGCAGCCTCTGTCATAAAATCAATAATATGCGGCCCGCCAGCACTGTTGACCATAGTATAAAATACACGCGTACAAAAAAGCTATTTTATATTTCACCAGAAGATGGCAGTAGACCTGTGGCCGCACTCTCGCCGCGTGACCCTTGTCAACCCATTTCAAAAATGGCGACTGTAATTAAAAAAAGGAAAGTTGACAGCAAGGGCCGCTGCTTCCAGGAAAAGTGGAAATTGGAGTATTTTTTCACTGAAATACGAAACAACTGTGTCTGCCTACTTTGCCAAGAGACTGTGGCTGTTTTCAAGGAATTTACTATCAAGAGGCACTACCAGACTAAACATGCTAACTACGACAAGCTAACTGGGAACGAACGCGGCGAAAAATTGAAGCAACTGGAAGCTGTTTTAACGGCACAGCAGCGCTTTTTCACAAGAGCCCGTGAGTCAAATGAAAATGCCACAAAGGCGAAGCTACGAGGTGGCAACGCTGATTGCCAAGCACTGCAAACCTTTACTGAGGGTGAATTTATTAAAGACTGCGTGATGAAAATTGTGGAGAAAATTTGTCCTGAGAAGAAGCAAGAGTTTGCCAATGTTTGCCTGGCTCGTAACACTGTGGTACGGATAATTGAAGACGTTTCATCTGATATTAAGAGACAGTTAGAGGCAAAAGGAATGGAGTTCGAAATGGCGACGAAAGCACGGATGCATCTGACACCGCTCAGTTACTTATTGTTTTGAGAGGAGTGGACAATGAAATGAACGTGAGTGAAGAGCTACTTGACCTCCAGAGCCTTAAGGACCAAACAAGAGGAACAGATTCATTTGTTTCTGTTTGTTCCGCCGTAGATGACATGAAACTACCGTGGAATAAAGTCACTGGGATTATTACGGATGGTGCACCTGCCATGGTTGGCGAGCGAAGTGGATTATCAACCCTAGTCTGTAACAAAGTCAGCGAAGAAGGAGGCAAAGCTATAAAACTCCACTGTATTATTCACCAACAAGTTCTCTGTGCCAAACATCTGAAATACGACCATGTTATGAAACCGGTGATAAAGGCTATTAATTATATTTGCTCCAAAGCCCTGTGCCACCGCTAGTTTCAACAGTTTCTACTCTACATCCAGACTGAATACGGAGATGTTGTGTATCACAACGACGTAAGATGGCTCAGTCGGGGGTCTGCACTGCAGCGCTTCTACTCTCTTAGGGAGGAAATCGGACAATTCTTGGCAAAAAAGGGACAACCGATGCCAGAACAATCTGATCCTGTTTGGCTGGCTGATTTTGTATTTTTAGTTGACATAACACGACATCTGAACGCGCTGAACACGAGTCTTCAGGGGCAAAATGCAGTGGTAAGCCAACTGTATTCACATATCAAAGCCTTTGGGATCAAGCTGCTACTTTTCCAAAGGCACCTGTCACAAACGCAGCCCAATACCACACATTTCCCATTGCTGCAGGAAATAATGACCAGTTTTCCACAGAACAAGATCAGTGCGCAAATGAGGAGGTATGCAGCAGACATCTCATCTCTGGCTGAGGAGTTTCAACAGCGCTTTCGGGATTTTGCAGCTATTGAAAAGGAGATCACGCTTTTTTCCTCTCCTTTCTCCATGGACCCTGATGACGCTCTAGACCACCTGCAGCTGGAGCTCATTGAGCTGCATTGTGATGCCGAGTGTCGCAGTCGGCACCAACAGCTCCCTCTTGTCATTTTTTACCGCCAGCTGGATAAAGGCAGGTTCCAAGAGATTCGAACATTTGCTAAGAAAATGCTGAGCTTTTGCTAAGAAAATGCTGAGCTTTGGCTCGACATACTTGTGCGAGAAGACATTCTCGGTTATGAACATTAACAAGAACCGCTTGAGGACGAGACTAAGTGACTCTCACCTGCATGACATCTTGCGCATCAAAAACCACAGTTTTTGAGCCAGACCTGGCCTATTTACTGCAGTCGAGGTCTCAGTATCACCCTTCACATTAATGCAGGCAAGTTATTTGTTTAGTCTTCTGAGGTGAATAAATTCTAAAATGTCAGTGAATTGATTTTTTTTTGTGATGATCAAAACCACAGTTTTGAATATGCACTGAGTATTTTCAATCCGTGTATCATTTGTTCTTTTGTTTTTCAAGTGACAATCAAACCGAGTCTCGTAAACCCGACAAATTAAATATTAAAATCAAATTCGGTCCGGCAGCCCGTTTTTCCATTTCGTATTTTTGATCCGAGTCTAAAATTTAAATAATGAAAAACACGGCCTTTTAGGTTTTTGATATCCGATTCAAAATCAAATAGCATATTTTTCGTTTTTGATTTTTGATGGTCAATTGAAAACGAAAGAACGAGTGATACAAGGATTCATATGGCCCTCAATGTTTTGTACTTCTGAATAAGATAACTGTTAGTGTTATTTTCCTGTTCACATGTTTTGAATTTAGAAGTTTACAGTGAGCATTTAATAGTGAATAATATGTAATGTTTAAAATGAACCTAGATATGTTTAATCTTCCCGAAAGTTTTTTTTTCCAGACAGACTTTTTCTTCATTTTATGTGGTCTTCAAATATGAAAGGCAGAGTGATTTTGGTAAAAACTTGTTTAGATTTATTTGTGTTCTGTGTGAATAAATGAAAAGTATGCCATTTGCAATAAAAATTTCATAAAATAGTTCATTTGCATTTAATGTTAACGGTTCAAAGAATGTCAGGCTGAATGGTCGGCCCCCACACATTTTCACCTTACCAAATCTGGCCCTCTTTGCTAAAAGTTTGGACACCCCTGAGTTAGGGGAACTGGGCTTGTAACTCAGAGGTTGCAAGTTCGATTTAGAGGTAGGTCACTGACATTGTACCCTTGAACAAAGGTACTTAACCTGAATTCCTTCAGTAAATATCCAGATGTATAAATGGTATATTAATATACTGTATATAATATATTGCATAGAAAAACAAATGTAAGCTGTGTAAGTCACTGTGGATAAGACCATCCACTGAATGTCAAAATATAAATGTAAATGACAGGTAGGGACTGTGTATGGTAACAGGGTGTCTAGGCTACAGGACTGAGCCTGCACTGAGAGCATATGCCTGTACTGACTGAGCCACTGGGGAGCCCACAGGAAGGACAGTCACTGCAGCCATACCTGGTGCTCCACTTGTTTGAGTTGCTTCCTCTACCCGTCCTCGATCAGGTCTGTTATGGCGAGGAGATGACTACAGAGAAAAAGCTCCAGGATTAAGCTCTTCAGAATGATGACATCACTACTACACACATATAGCCCATTTCCACATGGTATTATGCACTGATGTTATGTTATGTTACACATATTCAGATACTGACCTGGCTGTTGATCCCTTTCCTCTGGTATTGTCCATGCTCACCCTGCCCAGACTGTCCCCACTGAAAGGGCTCAGGCCCTCCGATGATACGGAGAGAGTGCCCGAGGGGGACAGCTGGTGAGCAATTGGCTCCCCTCTCTCCAGGGCGAGGGGTGGCTGGGATGGTGCCCTTCTGGAGTGAGTCAAAGTGTATGGCTCAACACTCCTGGTCATCTACCTATGGAGAGAAACAGGTCTCAGTGAGACTGTGTGTGTGTCCATCTGTCTGCCTTGAATGTTTGTGCATGTGTGACTGCATGTTGGAGAGTGAGTGTGCATATGTGTACGTGTGTATGTGCAGGGTTGGGTTGTAACGGAATACATGTAACGGCGTTACGTAATCAGAATACAAAAATCAAGTAACTGTATTCAGCTCGCGTTACATTTGAAAAACGAGTAATCTGAATACAGTTACTTTAATAAACCTGAAGTGAATACATTTTGGATTACTTATTGGAATTCTTGGTGGAGAGTTTTCCTGATGTAACCAGACATTTAACATGACTGTTATAAGGACACTCACAAGTGCCCCTCCCCTCACCCTGTGATATCAAGGTGCTTGCCCTTCAAGGTCGCGCAAGAGAGGGAGGTGCGTGCGTTCCAGCGTCCAGCGGGTGAGCAGAAGAATGAACGAAAGAGAGACGTCCGCTGTTTTGAGAAGTGTGCGTAGCCCCACCAAGATCGAATTGAAGAACTACTTTTGCGGTTTTGCTGTCAGATGTACAGTCAGTTTTGTTATTTTTGTAGTTAGCTGTGTTTCTAAGTGCCAGTTAGTTAGGCGTGTTCTGCCTGGAGACGGTCACGGAGGATAACTGAAGAGGAGGGAGCCAGCTAGCTACATGTTTGCCATGTGGAGGCAACAATGCACGGCGGAAAAGTAACATTTATGCCGAAAGTATAGTGCGCGGTTTAGTTGAGGAAAGACTACCTCATAGTTAGGGAACGTAAAGTGAATAGTTTAATGTAGGGTTCGGTTTTGTGTTTTAGTCGGACTTTTAGATTTTTTTGTTGAAGGAGGGAGACTCAACGCGGGAACAGGACGGCGGTGCTCCCTTTAATGTGCGTGGTTGCACTTCCCCAGGGCTGACGGCGCGTGGGGGGTGCACGTGAATCGCAAGTTTATCTCTCTTTGCTGCCCGTGTTTTCTAAATCGCAAGCATTCATACCGTGAGTAGACTACAAGCTGTTTCCCTGCCACTCGAGACTTTGATGACGGAAAGCCGAATGGGACATCTCTACTGGGATCCGGTTGAGCTGTTCGTGTTCGGGATTGGTAGTCTTGGACAATTTGCATTTATGCTTACAGAAGGCGCTCTTTGCCGACTCTGATTTCATTGTTAACTGAATTGGAATGTGTTACCATGCGACTTGCTGGAGTAATTTAAGGTTAAACTCTTTCATTTTCATTCACTAATTGGTTTTGGGGTTTACAGTCCCCAGTTTTCTGTTTATTTGGGGTTTGCAGTCCCCATATGGTAAGATTGGGATTTTGCAGGCAGAGTAAATGAGAGAACTCACCGGTGAGAGTTAGGTTACCCGGATAATGACTATGTGGTTCATGTGTGTTTGGTATTACATGTCACATGTACTGCTGCATTCCCTTTAGCTAGATTTGGTTGTAATTAAAATAAATGTTCAGCTTTTTCTTTTAAGTGATTTAGATGGTGTCTTGTGTGCACGACCCTATAGGTTATAGACAGCTTGAATCCAGGTCTATTAAGCAGAGAACATATAGGGAGTCTTATCGCATACCCATGCGGTTTTGTACTGCAACACGTTAGGTAGGCTGATGACAGGGAAAACCAGACCTATACTAGAGGACAGGTGTACAGCAATATCGGTCACATTTGGCGTCACGAACAGGATCAATTCTAGTATAGTTGGTGATTTAGCTAAACCATGACAGAGATAGAAGATTTAAAGAAGCAGTTTAGTGAGCTGCAAGCCAAGTTTGTAGAGCAATCCGAACACTTTAGAGATTATGCAGGCCTTCTAGAACAGGCCAGGGAAGACCAGCGGCAGGCGCTAGCTATGGCCAAAGCGGTCATTGAGCAGAAAGCTACAGCCCCAGCTACAGTGTTCATTCAGAGAGACCGTAGGTGCCCAGACTTCAGTGGAAGCACACCTCCTGGGAAGTGAGTGTTGCGGAGTGGATAGCCTCCATGAAAGCCTACTTCCAGGTGTGTAAGGTTCCAGAGGAAGACCAAGTTGAGGTGCTGAAGCAACATCTTAAAGGTGAGGCGAAGTTCACCGTGAAGCTGAAGCTGGAGAGCGGAGCCAAATCAGTAGACAAGATCTTCCTCGCTCTCAAAGAGGTCTATGGAGACAAAACCCCTATCGGTGTGCGGTTGAGGGAGTTTTATGACAGGAGGCAGGCCGCAGGAGAGAAAGTTAAGGCCTACGCGTATGATCTTCAAGACAAACTGAACCAGTTGAAAGCCCAGGACTCTACCCGTGTCCCTGACATTGATGTGATGTTGAAGGAGCAGTTTGTAATTGGGCTTCGCGATGACACTCTGAGGCGAGAGATGAAGAAAGAAGTGAAGGAAAAACCCACACAGACATTCAGCGCCCTGATGCAAGCAGCTATTGACTGGTGTGAAGAGGAAGAAACGACCCAAGACCCTTCTAGCAAGAACCAGGTGCGGGGTGCGGTACATGTGGCGCAGGCTGTGGACCCGCCGACGGCATTGTCTCTACAATCTCTGCATGACAATATCCAGAAGATAGCTGCGCATCTAGAAGAGCTTTTCAGAGCCATGCAAGGAGCATCTGATCGCCAGGGAAGGCCTCGAAGAACCCCACTTAAGGATGATGAGGGCCAGCTGATTTGCTACACCTGCAGCGAGCCTGGGCACACGAGCCGTACATGTCCACGCACCCAGGGGAAGGATGGTGGAGGGCCGGTCTGTTATGCCTGCGGTCAGCCAGGGCACACTAGTCGTACATGCCGGCGTGGTCAAGGGGAGCAGCCGAAGAATAACTCCATTGCTTCCGATATAAGCGGGCAAGAGAGCGAGAGACCAAACAGCTGCTGCTGCCGAGCCGCCGCTGCAGCTGAGGGGCAGGAGGATCACAACATGAGCTCCCGGAAAGTGATGGCCATCCAGGCCCAAAAGAGGAGGCCGAAAGGAAAACAAGCTCACCAGGCAGCCCAAGCTGCTGTGAAGGGACACTTTGAAGGGAACAGTTGGGAAGACCTTCAGCGCCTTCAATCTCAAGACCCCGAAGTCGGTCCGGTGATCGCTGCCTTGAGAGCAGGCAATAGGCCCTGTAAGGCCCCACTGCGTGAGATGAGCCGCGCTCAACGAAAGTTGGTCGGACAGTGGGACCGTTTGGAGCTCCAAAGAGGAGTTCTATTTCGATGTCTACAGGATCCGCGGAACGGTGACGATGTGCGTCAGCTTATAGTACCAGAACTACTGCAGTGACAGGTTTATGAAACCCTGCATGACCATGGCGGACATTTCAGCGATGCAAGCACCATTAACAAGCTAAGGAGGAGTTATTACTGGCCCTCCATGGTCAAGGATGTGCGATGCTGGGTGTTGGCTCACCACGAGCGGCTGCGGACCGCAGCAGATGCCGCAAGAGCAGCGGCGCAGGATGCTTCAAAGAAGAGGAAAAGGCTATATGACCGAAGGGCCCGGGGAGCCCTCATCAGACCAGGGGACCGAGTACTACTGAGAAACCATCGACCATGTGGGCGAAACAAGATTCAAGATAAATGGGAGGCTGATCCATATCTAGTTGTAGCCCAGAACCAGGACAATTTGCCTGTGTTCACTGTGAAGCCAGAGTCCGGTGGTCCCACTAAGATAGTGCATAGAGACCAAATTAAGCCCTGCGTATTCGATATCCCGGCCCAGAGAGAACAGAAGAGACGCAGAGAGACTCAATACTCTTCTGACTCTGATCATTATGAGGCGGTTTACATCTCCCATAGCTATCCCCACGTTCCCTGTAGTGATCCCCGTACTTTTCCGTCACATCGTGTACCAGCCAGAAGTAGCTCTTTTAGTGACACGTCTGATATAGACACAGGGGATGAGCAAGTTCAACAGCGAGCCTGGGAGGGTGGGGTGCCAGGGGTTGGGGAGGAGTCAGATGAGGATAGGTGGGCTGAGGATGCAGAACAGTTCAGTGTAGAAAATGTTGATCAGAGGCCTAGTAGGCCTCAGAGAACGACACAGGGTCAACTCCCCATCAGGTTTAGAGACTATGTTACCAATAGCTGCAGGAGAAAATAATGTTCAGTTGACTTGTTGTGTAACAGGAATTTCTGTGCTTTGACTGTTCAGAATGAGTGTTTGTTTCTAACCGTTTCCTTCCAGTGTTGAACACATGAGTCTCTGATGTGGCAGGGTTTGGAAGGGGGGGATGTAACCAGACATTTAACATGACTGTTATAAGGACACTCACAAGTGCCCCTCCCTCACCCTGTGATATCAAGGTGCTTGCCCTTCAAGGTCGCGCGAGAGAGGAGGTGCGTCCGTTCCCGGCGTCCAGCGGGTGAGCAGAAGAATGAACGAAAGAGAGACGTCCACGCTGTTTTGAGAAGTGTGCGTAGCCCCACCAAGATCGAATTGAAGAACTACTTTTGCGGTTTTGCTGTCAGATGTACAGTCAGTTTTGTTATTTTTGTAGTTAGCTGTGTTTCTAAGTGCCAGTTAGTTAGGCGTGTTCTGCCTGGAGACGGTCACGGAGGATAACTGAAGAGGAGGGAGCCAGCTAGCTACATGTTTGCCATGTGGAGGCAACAATGCACGGCGGAAAAGTAACATTTATGCCGAAAGTATAGTGCGCGGTTTAGTTGAGGAAAGACTACCTCATAGTTAGGGAACGTAAAGTGAATAGTTTAATGTAGGGTTCCCGGTTTTGTGTTTTAGTCGGACTTTTAGATTTTTTTGTTGAAGGAGGGAGACTCAACGCGGGAACAGGACGGCGGTGCTCCCTTTAATGTGCGTGGTTGCACTTCCCCAGGGCTGACGGTGCGTGGGGGGTGCACGTGAATCGCAAGTTTATCTCTCTTTGCTGCCCGTGTTTTCTAAATCGCAAGCATTCATACCGTGAGTAGACTACAAGCTGTTTCCCTGCCACTCCAGACTTTGATGACGGAAAGCCGAATGGGACATCTCTACTGGGATCCGGTTGAGCTGTTCGTGTTCGGGATTGGTAGTCTTGGACAATTTGCATTTATGCTTACAGAAGGCGCTCTTTGCCGACTCTGATTTCATTGTTAACTGAATTGGAATGTGTTACCATGCGACTTGCTGGAGTAATTTAAGGTTAAACTCTTTCATTTTCATTCACTAATTGGTTTTGGGGTTTACAGTCCCCAGTTTTCTGTTTATTTGGGGTTTGCAGTCCCCATATGGTAAGATTGGGATTTTGCAGGCAGAGTAAATGAGAGAACTCACCGGTGAGAGTTAGGTTACCCGGATAATGACTATGTGGTTCATGTGTGTTTGGTATTACATGTCACATGTACTGCTGCATTCCCTTTAGCTAGATTTGGTTGTAATTAAAATAAATGTTCAGCTTTTTCTTTTAAGTGATTTAGATGGTGTCTTGTGTGCACGACCCTATAGGTTATAGACAGCTTGAATCCAGGTCTATTAAGCAGAGAACATATAGGGAGTCTTATCGCATACCCGTGCGGTTTTGTACTGCAACACGTTAGGTAGGCTGATGACAGGGAAAACCAGACCTATACTAGAGGACAGGTGTACAGCAATATTGGTCACACTTACAAACATTAATGAGCTAATATTCATTACTAAAGCTACAGCATGAAATTATCACGCCTACATGATTATCATCACAGCTCACGAAAACTACCGCCGCTGCACAGAACCAAAAAACTGCGTTTAAAAAAATGCGTTAAAAAAAGTGCACGCCCGCACAAACATTGATAGCGGCAAGATGGAAGAAAAAGCAGCTTTTAGTTCGTGGCGTTATCGACACCATTTCCAGTTTAAATCAGAACATGGGAAAAATCTGTCGGTCCAGTGTACCTTGTGTCTTCCAGTTGTAAAGATACTGTCGGCATCAAAGGACTCAACGTCGAATCTCAAAAAGCACTTGGAGTTAAGTCAACGTTAGCTAACCTTCAGTTTACTGAACACAGTTCTGCAGTAATTTGCTGTTACCTAACCTTAGCCTACTGTGGGAATTATTTTGAGAAGTTTTGAGCCCCATGCTCTGTCCCTGTGTTTCTGGTGGGTCAGTTTGTGTGGCCTAGCGTCTGTACATGGCCAAATTCCTGCATGGTTTGCTAACCGGGCCAGCAGCAGGCCACGTTATACACGGCCTGGTCCACCCTGTCACTAGGATTTATGAGCCCAGTTCGAGCTCCGCAGCACGGGGGTGAGAGGACGTGGGCTAACAATTAAGCAAGCGAATCCCACCATGCTTTAGACTTCTAACTTTGTATTAGAGATCCCGCATGTTTACTGCCAGCATTCTTAGGCTGCGCGCCGAGCATACTATGTTTTCTTGTAGGTGATTTCGCATACATTAAAACCCGATTACATCTGACTACAATAACTACAATAACTGCTCTGCTAATTTTATACTGCTTTCTTTATTGTTGAAACGATAACATTTAAAAACGGGATAAAATCGAAGTTAATAGACTGCTGCTGAATGCATAATATACTGGGGGCAAGTGACTGACAACAAGTGAGGCTGAGCTAATGGTAGCTAGTAAACAATTTATTGTGCTTAGACTGCCATCCTACTGTATACTATGTTAATCTGCTCTCAGGTCTGTAACATTACTGGTAATTTGTTTTTAAACTGTTGAATATAAAAAAAATATTATTATAAAATAAAATATGGGAAAATATTTCAATCATTGATTGTTTTAATTGAATTGGCACAATGACGACAGATTATAGTAAGAAAATTGTGTACATAGACATTAGTATATTAGTATTAATAAACAGGTGCTCCTGTTACGCTATAACAGCAAAATCTGCAGTGTGGCAGTGGAGTGAAATTGACACCTTAAACCTGAGGCTGAATGTTTTTTTAATTTTACCTTTCTTTTTTCTTTTATTCTTTTTCTTTTTCCCAGTTTTCTCCCAATTTGGTAGCCAGTTGTACCCTGTAAAAACATTTTAACTTATTGAGCCATAATGATGAGCCATTAAAACAGTAAAAGAACTTGCCTTTCAGTTTCCCATTGCTTTTTATTAAGATTAATTTTTAATCTTTCCATTCTAATTCCATAACATGTTGATGATGATGATGACTAAGACAAAAAATGCAGATACAATGTTGCATATATTTAGCTAAATTGACATCTCAAATTTATTAGTATTTATTATTAAATGAACAGAAGCTGACCTGACCTCAACACAGTGGAAAGTTGAACATGACATCCTTTTTCAAAGTGTAATGCATAATAACTATTTAAATGTATTACTGATCAAATAAAAAAGTGAACTTGGCATGTGCAAAAGTTTGAGCACCCTTTTAGTACTAAGTAGCACCACCTTTGGCTATATAACAGCTTCCCAATGTCTCCTGTACCCCAAAACATACCCATCTGTGATGGAAAAAGTAAGTAATCCAAAAGTATTCTAAAAGTAATCTGAATACGTTACTTTTTTGAGACATGTAACTGTATTCGTATCGGATTACTTTCAGAGCCGTGTAATCAGTAATCAGGCACTAATTACATTTACAAAGTAACCCTCCCAACCCTGTGTATGTGTGTATGTGAGAGTGAGGTGTGCATGTGTGTGTGTGTATACATTTGAATGTGAGCACATATATGCATGTGTGTGTACATTTGAATGTGTGCACATGCGTGTGTGTGTGCGAGTGTATGTGTGTGTGTGTATGTCTGCGCACCCATGTGTGAGTGAAGAGAGCCCTGCTGGTTCTACCACTGTGTCAGGGTACATGACTGAGCTTCTGTTTCTCCTGCAGTCTACAGAGCTTGGCTTCCTTCCTCTGCTGCTCCAGGCTTTGCAGCTTCCTGCAACAGTCAGCAAGGCTAGGGCTGCTTTTAGAACTGACACACCACAATGAACCAGCACGTTGTACAACTGACACACCACCATTACTGAATCAGTGCATTTTACAACTGGAACACCAGCCTTAATAACTTAGCGCATTTTTTATTGCTGTTATTTTATTCTGCTGAGCACTTTGAGGTGCACCTCTTTGTATGAAATGTAGGAAATACTTGAAATACAAATAAAAGTGTTTTTTTAAATTAGTTTTTTTAATGAATGATGTTTCATTTTTGAATGTTCAATGGTACTCACAACAGAAACCCACAGATACACAACTCTCCACTCTTTCAGTCAACCCTTATTTTAACACCGCAGAGTCTTTCCTCAGCATAAAGAGAAAAAATGGTACCATTAAAAACCTATAATTCACTCACCATTTCTGCTGTGAATTCACATGCTGGCTCCAACAGGGTTTACCACTGCAGTGAGGATTACAGCCGGTGCGGGGTCTGATGAGAATGAATGACAGTTGCATCTTTACCTTTATCCCCATCTCTTACTTCCCTGTGCACACACTCCCAAGCACCTGGATAGCCCAGTAGTCACAGTCCAGCTCTTTTTGGGAGCACTGAGGTAGGCCTTTCAATTACACTGGTCCTATGCATGTACTTCCTCCAAGCTTGGAAGTTGGACTACTATGGAAGGTATTGTGAAGCCCTTTGAATCCCTGGTTTTCCTGAATTCAAATGAAGAGTTTAGATTGTATTAGTAGGCACTGCAGCAAGAATATATCAACAGTACTTGAACATCTTACAAAGAGCCAAAGTGAAATGTAACTTTATTGTCTTGAGTGAGTAGAGTGAAGTGTGTGTAGGCCTGTGTGTGGTTTGAGTGTATGTGGGGATATGTGTGTGTAGGTATGTGTGCATATGTGTGTGTATGTTGGTAGGTGTGTGTGTATGCAGGGTTGGGAGGGTTACTTTGTAAATGTAATTACATTTTACATTTTTACATTTTAAGCATTTAGCAGACGCTCTTATCCAGAGCGACTTACAAGATGTGCATCAATACATGGTAGGAACAATCACAGTTAGCGCACGAGATCAGTGCAGGAATACAGCAATAGACATCATTGCAGGCATCTGCGTACCATACCTGTAACACCGGGAAGAAAAAGGTATTTTACAATGTTTACAAAATGTACAATTTTTATTTTTATTTTTTTTTTTTATAAATAAAGAGTATAGTGTTGAACAAGTAGACAGTGGTGAAGACAATTTAGCTAGATGGACAGAGATCAGGGGTAGTGGAGTCTGAAGAGGTGGGTTTTGAGTCTCTTGCGGAAGATTGGAAGTGATTCCGCAGTCCTGACCAATTGCGGGAGGTCGTTCCACCAACGAGGACCAGGACAGAAGAGGCGAGACCGCGAGGAGCGGCTGCCAGGCGCCCGGAGGATGGGGCAGTCAGTCTGCCAGCGGAGGCGGAGCGGAGAGGTCTGGGCGGGGTGTAGGGCGTGATGAGTGACTGGAGGTAAGCAGTACCTCTGGCCGCTTGAAAAGCAAGCACCAGTGACTTGAATCTGATGCGTGCTGCAATGGGGAGCCAGTGCAGAGAGGAGAGTAGAGGGTGGCGTGGTGAACTTCGGCTGGTTGAACACCAGGCGAGCAGCAGCGTTCTGGACTAGTTGCAGTGGCTTGATGGCACAGGCCGGAAGGCCTGCCAGCAAGAGTTGCAGTAGTCAGACGTGAGATCACCAGGGCCTGGACCAGGAGTTGAGTGGCCTCTTAGGTGAGAACAGTCGGATCCTCGGATGTTGTGGAGGGAGAAGCGGCAGGTCGAGTGATCGCTGCAATATGGCTTGAGAAGCACAGCTGGTTGTCCAGGGTTACCCCAAGACTCCTGGCAGACTGGGGCGGAGACACTATGGAGCCTTCCACGGTGATTGATGCATCAATCATCGGGGAGCCCTTCGCTGGGAGGAAGAGCAGCTCTGTCTTCCCCAGGTTCAGCTTCAGGTGGTGGGTGGACATCCATGCGGAGATGTCAGCCAGGCATGCAGAGATCCGTGCGGGACCGGGTATCAGATGGAGGAAGGAGAGAAAGAGTTGAGTGTCATCAGCATAACAGTGATAGGAAAAACCATGAGCAGAAATAACAGAACCAAGTGACTTGGTGTACAGAGAAAATAGGACAGGGCCTAGCACCGAGCCCTGCGGGACTCCGGTAGAGAGGGTGCGGGGAGAGAGAGGATCCTCTCCAGGCCACCTGGTAGGACCGGTCAGCCAGGTAGGACTCAAACCATGTCAACACAGATCCAGAGATTCCCATCTCGGCGAGAGATGAGAGCAGGATCCGGTGGTCCACGGTGTCGAATGCCGCCGACAGGTCGAGGAGAAGGAGGACGGAGCTAAGGGATCGGGACTTAGCGATGTGAAGAGCCTCTGTGACCGCAAGGAGAGCAGTCTCTGTGGAGTGGCCTGCTCTGAACCCAGATTGGTTAGGATCAAGCAGGTCGTTCTGTGAGAGATGAGCAGACAGTTGATTATAGACAGCCCGCTCTAACGTTTTGGAGAGGAATGGGAGGAGAGAGACAGATCGGTAGTTAGAGATGACAGCAGGATTCAGAGGGTTTTTGAGGAGGGGACAACCTGAGCGCATTTGAGGGAGGAGGGGACAGAGCCAGAGGAAAGAGATGAGTTAATGACATTAGAGACAAAGGGGAGGATGTCCATAGCAATGGACTGGAAGAGGGGGGAAGGAATGGGATCAAGAGGGCAGGTGGTGGGACAGTGGGAGAGAACAAGTTGAAGGATGTCAGAGTCAGGGGAGGGGTGAGAAGGAGGACAGAGGAGTGGGAGGTTTAGGTAGCGGGATGGGAGGGAGAGGTTGGGGGAAGGAGTTGCGAATGACCTCAACCTTCTCGTGAAAGAAGGATGAGAAGTCATCGGCGGTTATAGAGGAGGGTGGGGAGGAGGAGGGGTGAGGAGAGAGGAAAACGTAGCATAGAGTTTACGTGGGTTGGAAACAGAAGATTGAATTTTAGAAAGGAAAAATGCAGACTTAGCAGAGGAGAGGTTAGCGGAGAAGGAAGCCAGGAGTGTGTGGAAGTCAGACAGAGCTGCAGGGGATTTGGATTTTCTCCATTTCCTTTCTACCCACGCAGCTTCAGTCAGTTAGCCCGAATGGAATCGGTTAGCCAGGGGCGGGGGTCGGAGACAGCGGGTTTAGCGGATAGAGGACAGAGTAAGTCAAAGGAGGAGAGAGAGAGAGGAAAGTAGGGTGGATGATGCTACTTCAGCAGGTAGCTGAGAGAAGGCATCAGTAGGGGGAAAGGAAGATAGGACAGTAGCTGACAGGGCAGCGGGTGAGAGAGTGCGGAGGTTGCGACGGACAAGGACAGTGGGAGCAGGTGAAGGTGGTTTAGGGACAGAGGGGAGGGGAGGAGAAGGACAGAAAGGAATGGTCAGACACATGTAGAGGCGATACCGTAATGTTGGGTGAGGCACAGTTCCTGGTGAAGACCAGGTCCAGTTGGTTACCGGCCTTGTGGGTGGATGGGGATTCAGCCATGGTGAAGTCAAAGGACTGAAGCAGGGGAGGAATGCAGAGGCCTGGGAGGACTCTAGCTGCAGGTTGAAGTCCCCAGGAGTAAGACAGGAGTGCCATCCTCAGGAAGGCACTGAGTAGGGCATCCATCTCGTCTAGGAAACTCCCCAGTGGACCTGGAGGGCGGTAAAGAACAATGATGTGCAGTTTACATGGAACAGTGACAGTGACAGCATGAAATTCAAAGGAGGAGGAGAAGTGAGGAAGAGGGACAATACCAAATCTCCACAGGGGGAGATCAGTATACCTGTCCCTCCACCTCTACCTGAGGGTCGTGGAGTGTGGGAGAAGGTGTAGGCGGCAGAGAGAGCAGCAGGGGTGGCCGTGTTTTGCGGAGTGATCCAGGTCTCCGTAGCGCCAGGAACTGCAGGGAGAGTAGTGAGGCCTGGGCGAGATGAAATCGGCCTTCCGGACAGCGGACTGGCAGTTCCATAGTCCGCCAGCTACCACCACGTCAACACCGGGAGATCTAGGAGGGTGGATGAGGTTGGACAGATTACGGGTGTGGGTAGAATCTCTCCTTCTAGGCAATCTAGAAGAGGAGACATGGACTGGGATAGGGAGGAAGCATGTAGTGTTAGATGCAGAGGAAGTACAACAGGGAGATACAAAACTATGATACTTACCTTGCGGCGAGCACTCCTAGCTGGCCCCCTCGGTGGACTCCTGCAGGTAGACTCCTCTGTCTTTGTCCGCTGAGTCTTCGTTCGGTGAGGCTAGGAAGGTGAGGCTGCCGCGAAAAGCTGCCGCTATCCACAGCTATGATTGCTTATATGTGGCGAATGCCCCCTGACAACAATAGAGACTAATTACCAATTCCTTACATTAATCAACTGCAAACACGGGTGCTAAGCCTGTTAATCAAAACTGGTTGAAACGCTAAGTATCAATCAAACTTTGAACTAAATCTTCTAAGCAGCGACTGAAGCTAGTAATCAAATGATAAACCGTGGAACAAAAGCAACGAGCTACTAATTAGACTAACAAAGTAACGAGACCTGCTCCTTCAACGGGTGCAAACAGGCAGGGAACGCAGAACTACACGAAGTCAAACGCGCCGGGTAACCAACACGGACTGGAACGCAACAAGATACTCTTACCGTGGTCAGATGCACACTGATAAGATTCAGCCGATAACGCGCTTAAATCCTCCCTGACAACAATACAGACTAATTACCAATTCCTTACATTAATCAACTGCAAACACGGGTGCTAAGCCTGTTAATCAAAACTGGTTGAAACGCTAAGTATCAATCAAACTTTGAACTAAATCTTCTAAGCAGCGACTGAAGCTAGTAATCAACTGATAAACCGTGGAACAAAAGCAACGAGCTACTAATTAGACTAACAAAGTAGCGAGACCTGCTCCTTCAACGGGTGCAAACAGGCAGGGAACGCAGAACTACACACGAAGTCAAACGCCGGGTAACCAACACGGACTGGAACGCAACAAGATACTCTTACCGTGGTCAGATGCACACTGTGCCTGTAATTAGTGCCTGAATACTGATTACACGGCTCTGAAAGTAATCAGATACGAATACAGTTACATGTCTCAAAAAAGTAACGTATTCAGATTACTTTAGAATACTTTTGGAATACTTACTTTTTCCATCACAGATGGGTATGTTTTTGGGGTACAGGAGACATTAGGAAGCTGTTATATAGCCAAAGGTGGTGCTACTAAAAGGGTGCTCAAACTTTTGCTCAGGCCATGTTCACGTTTTTATTTTATCAGTAATAAATTTAAATAGTTATTATGCATTACACTTTGAAAAAGGATGTCATGTTCAACTTTCCACTGTGTAGAGGTCAGGTCAGCTTCTGTTCATTTAATAATAAATACTAATACATTTGAGATCTCAATTTAGCTAAATATATGCAACATTGTATCTGGAATTTTTGTTTCATCATCATTAACATGTTATGGAATTAGAATGGACAGATTAAAAATTAATCATAATAAAAACCAAAGGGAAACTGAAAGGCAAGTTCTTTTACTGTTTTAATGGCTCATCATGAGCATAACTCAAACACAACATCTCAAACAATGTAATAACTTTTGAAACTTTTTTGGCACTGGAATAACAGCGACTTGTGAGGGATATGTGAGGGATATGGCTTAGAAAAGTGCCAGTGTTGGCGGGCTGTGTAGCAGCGAATTCTCGGCAGTGCATAACGTAATTGACGTATAGTATATATATAGTACGGCTACCAAACAGGGAGAAAACTGGGAAAAATAAAAAGAATAAAAGAAAAAATTAAATTTAAATTAAATGTCATCGTTTCAACAATAAAGAAAGCAGTATAAAATTAGCAGAGCAGTTATTGCGATGCCTCAAATCGTAGGCTAAGGTCAGGTAACAGTAAATTACTGCAGAACTGTGTTCATTAAGCTGAAGGTTGGCTAACGTTGACTTACTCCAAGTGCTTTTTAAGATTCAAAGTCGAGTCCTTTGATGCCAACAGCATCTTTATTCCTGGAAGACACAAGGTACACTGGACCGACAGATTTTTCCCATGGTCTTCTTTGTCTTGTTTAAACTGGAAATGGTGTCGATAACGCCATGAACTGAAAGCTGACTTTTCTTGTCGCTGTCAATGTTTCTCTGAGTGTGGGCACGTGCTTTTTTTTTTAAACGCATTTTTTTAAACATTTTGTTTTGTTCTGTGCAGCAGCGGTAGTTTTCGTGAGCTGTGTGATGATAATCATGTACGCGTGAGAATTTCATGCTGTAGCTTTAGTAATGAATATCAGCTCATTAATGTTTGTAAGGAAAACTTTCCACCAAGAATTCCAATAAGTATTCCTAAATGTATTCACTTCAGGTTTATTAAAGTAACTGTATTCAGATTACTCGTTTTTCAAATATAACGCGAACTGAATACAGTTACTTGATTTTTGTATTCTGATTACATAACGCCGTTACATGTATTCCGTTACAACCCAACCCTGTGTGTATGTGTGTGTGTGTTTGTAGGTATGTGTGTGCATGTGTGTGTGCAGCTATTTGTAGGCATGAGTACATGTGTACTGGCATGTGTACTTGTGTATGTGTCTATGCAGGTACTTGTGTTTTTGTGGTGTGGGCATGTGTTGTTCATGTAGCTATGTGAAGGCATGAGTACATGTGTGTGCCGTTAATAATAAAATAATACATTTAACATTTAACATTTACATTTTAGCAGATGCTCTTATCCAGAGTGACTTACAAGATGTGCATTAATACATGGTAGGAACAATCATAGTTAGCGCACAAGATCAGTGCAGTAATACAGCAATAGACATAATTGCAGGCATCTGTGTCCAAAACCTGTAGCACTGGGAAGGAAAAGGTTTCATTTATTTATTTTTATTTTTTAATTTTTGGGGGGCATGGAGTAAGGAGGGGTATATAGTGTTGAACAAGTAAACAGTGGTGAAGACAATTTAGCTAGGACAGAGTTCAGTGGTAGTGGAGTCTGAAAAGGTGGGTTTTGAGTCTCTTGCGGAAGATCGTAAGTGATTCCACGGTCCTGACCGATTGTGGAAGGTCGTTCCACCAGCGAGGGATCAGGACAGAGAAGAGGCGAGACCGTGAGGAGCGGCTGCCAGGCCCGGAGGGATGGGGTAGTCAGTTTTTATTTTTTTATTTAACCATTCTTTAACCAGGTAAAAATCCCATTGAGATTAAAAATCTCTTTTTCGAGGGAGACCTGGCCAAGACAGGCAGCAGCATATAAATAAAAACAGTTTCAGATACGAACACAAAAAGGAAATAAAATTACAAAGAATAAAACAAGCATGGGGAACATTTCAACACAGCAGTTTCCAAGGAATCAACCAGGTACATCAAAAACATTGGCAACGTAAGGAGTCTGCCTCTAATTCATTCATTTTGAACTTAAAAGCACTCAACGACATCAACCGATCAAGTTTCACAACATTCTGCAACTTATTCCATGCCGAGGAGCAGAATACACAAATGCCCTTTTTCCATTTTCGGTGCGTGCTTTTGGTACATTGAGCAGAATAAGTCCTGAGAACGCAAGGAGTACTGTCCGGCACTTTTCTGCGTGATAAAAACACATAAATAGTGTGGGAGCAGACCAAGAATTGCCTTATAAATAAATGTGTACCAATGACAGAGCCTACGGGAGGCCAGAGCAGGCCATCCCACCCGAGAGTATAACTCACAGTGGTGAGTCAGAGCTTTACAGTTGGTAATGAACCTCAAGGAAGCATGATAAGCTGTGTCAACCTTATGAAGACATTGAGCAGAGGCATGCATATATAAAAGATCACCGTAGTCCAGCACAGATAAAAAAGTGGCAGCAACAAGTCGCTTTTTTTACATTAAAAAGAAAAACACAACTTATTTCGAAAATAAAAACCCAGTTTTAGCCTCAGCTTTTCACCAGGTTCATCACATGTGGCTTAAAAGTGAGGGAGTCATCAATCAAGATACCCAGGTACTTATAAGAGTTTACAACCTCAATTTCCTACCCTCAAGAGTGACCACCGAAGGGATAAGTTGAGGCCTATTCCTAGCGTTGGTAAACAGCATAAGTTTAGTCTTATCTGCATTGAGAACAAGTTTCAGCTGGAACAGGGTATTTTGAACAACATTAAAAGCATTCTGCAAGGATTCAATGGCCTGTGCAAGAGTTGACGCACAACAGTATATAACAGTGTCATCAGCATAAAAATGAAAATTTGCATCTGAATCTGACACATTTTGACCCAGATTATTTATATAAATACTGAATAAAAGTGGACCTAATGCAGAGCCCTGTGGTACCCCCTTGCAAACAGGTACAATATCAGAACATAGACCTTCATATCTAATGCACTGAGATCTATCGCCCAGGTAGTTAGAGAACCAAGTGACTGCCTGCTCCGAGAGTCCTGAGTTAAGAAGTCTAAGTTTTAAAACACCATGATCAACTGTGTCAAAAGCTTTAGACAGATCAATAAAAAGTGATGCACAATGTTGCTTCTTGTCAAGTGCAACAGAAATGTAATTTACCACCTTCAATGCAGCTGTAATGGTACTATGTTTTTTCCTAAAGCCTGATTGATAGTTTGATAAAATGGCATTTGTGTATAAAAACTCCTTTAATTGATCACTCACAAGAGCTTCAAGAATCTTTACCAGAGCTGATAAGTTAGATATTGGCCTATAGTTATTTAAAATAGCTGGATCGCCCCCTTTTAATAAAGGGAGAACAAAAGCAGATTTCCATATCCTCGGGATTTCTTTACTTTCCACTGTAAGATTAAAAAGATATGCAAGAGGCCCTGCTATAAAATCAGCTGCCAATTTCAGAAAGTATGGCTCCATAAGATCAGGTCCTGGGGACTTTCTATGATCTAAGGCTTTTAGGGCTTTATGAACTTCCTGCATAGAGAAGGGTAAGAAATTAAAAGACTGACCAGTGTACACTGGAGCGTCGATGCTCTGATCAGTACTGGGTTTCACAGATGCAGAACAAGTAGAGTCAAACAAGGAGCCAGAAGATATAAAATGCTCATTAAAACAATTCAGTATCTCCATTTTATCATGAACAGCAACAGACTCCTTCATAACAGAGGTAGGTACAGCTTGGGAGTTTTTGCTCACAGAAAGGGATTTTATGGTTTTCCAATTTCTCTTAGGGTCATTTAGATTTTCAGTGGTGACAGACAGATAATATTCTGATTTGGCATTCTTAATAAGAGAGGAGCATTTGTTTCTTAATTGTCTAAAAACAAGCCAGTCAGTAGTAAAACCTGTTGTCCTTGCCTTAGCCCAAGCCACATTACGCTCATGAATAATATGTGCTAGCTCAGGAGAAAACCATGGGTTGTCCCGCCCCTTTACTCTATATCTCCTGAATGGGGCATGTCTATTTATGATTTGCGTAAAACCATCATTAAAGAATGCCCAGGCTGTCTCCACATCAGGGATCAGCTCTATTCTACTCCAATTAAAATTAAACAAATCATGAAAAAACCCTGTTCATTAAAATGCTTAAGATTCCTCTTACAAATGACGCGTGGTTTTAATTTAGGGACCCTAGTGTCCCTGACAGCAGCAACAACACAATGGTCACTTAGGTCATTGCAAAAAACACCAACAGCTGAAAATTTATGAGGAACATTTGACAGAATCAAATCAATTAAAGTGGACTTCTCAGGACATCTAAGACTTGGACGAGTGGGTGAATTTATCAACTGGGTAAGATTGACGGAATCACAGAATGATTTAAAATCGTCAGATGCTGGTTTAAGCCAGTCCCAGTTGAGATCACCAGCCAACACAATTTCGCTATAGGTAAGTTTGGATAAAAGGTGCGTCAAAGACTGCAACGCTTCGTTTAAGGCAGACGGAGGCCTGTAACACCCAACAACAGTTATACTGAGGCCATTAGCTATTTCCACGTTCACTGCCAGAAATTCCAATTGCTTGGAGATTGATTCAGACAGAACTACCCTGACGTGAAATTTAGATTTCACATAAATAGCAACACCGCCACATTTCTTTGGTCTGTCAGCACGATAAACATTGTAACCATTCATGTTTATATCTTTATCAGTAACTGATTTTGTCAGCCAGGTTTAGGATATTACAACAATGTTCGCATCTGTTGATTTAACCCATATTCTAAGCTGATCCATTTTGGGTAACAAGCTGCGCACATTGAGATGAATAATATTTAGACCAGACAGCGATTTCAGATCAGATGGTGTCTGAATACACTGCAACTCAGGGCCAGGGTTTGGATGTACGTTACCAGATATAAGTAATAATAAAACAATCAGCCATCTCTGTTCAGCAACATTACGTGACAAATCCTTTTCATCCGTCAAATCTGAACAAGATCTCTCATTGAACAGAAAGTAGTTGTTTAGAGCCAGAAGGCTTTGAAGGCGAGGTAAATCTCCGAGCAAGTTCAATGCTAAATTCACGTCCTGAGCCAACGGCTTCGGAGTTTGCACGGAATGCTCAACAGCCATAGAGCAAGTGCATCCATAATATCCAGTATCCAGCGGGCAATACACATTGTCCGATGAAATCACCCAGGAACGATCACTTGCTTCTAAGTCCCACACAGACAACGCGCAAAGTAGAATCACGAGAAACCCCATTTTCTCTGACCAGAGTGTGTGTGTTTGAGTGAGACTGCTCAGCAGGCCGCAAGCAGGGGGGAAGAGAAGTGTCGTCGCCAGGTGTAGAGGCCAGGCAGGCGGAGACTGAAAAGCGCAGGTAGTCTTCAAAACCCAGGAGAGTTGGGGTCTGGGAGGGGTGTATGGAGTAATGAGTGACTGGAGGTATGTGGGAGCAGTACCTCTGGCTGCTTGAATAGCAAGCACCAGTGATTTTAATCTGATGTGCTGCGATGGGGAGACACTATGGAGCCTTCCATGGTGATTAATGCATCAATCATCGGGGAGCCCTTCGCTGGGCCCTTCGCCCTTCGCTGTTTTCCCCAGGTTCAGCTTCAGGTGGTAGGTGGACATCCATGCGGGGATGTCAGCCAGGCATGCAGAGATCCATGCCGGGACCTGGGTATCAGATGGAGAGAAGGAGAAAAAGACTTGAGTGTCATCGGCATAACAGTGATAAACCATGAGCAGAAATAAGAGAGCCAAGTGTCTTGGTGTACAGAGAAAATAGGACGGGGCCTAGCACCGAGCCCTGTGGGACCTCGGTAGAGAGGGTGTGGGGAGAGGAGAGGGATCCTCTCCAGGCCACCTGGTAGGACCGGTCAGCCAGGTAGGACTCAAACCATGTCAACGCAGATCCAGAGATTCCCATCTCGACGAGAGATGAGAGAAGGATCTGGTGGTCCACGGTGTCGAATGCTGCCGACAGGTTGAGGAGGAGGAGGGCGGAGCTAAGGGATTGGGACTTAGCCCCATGAAGAGGCTCAGTGACGGCAAGGAGAGCAGTCTCTGTGGAGTGGCCTGCTCTGAACCCAGATTGGTTGGGATCAAGCAGGTCGTTCTGTAAGAGATGAGCAGACAGTTGATTATAGACAGCCCGCTCTAATGTTTTGGAAAGGAATGGGAGGAGAGAGACAGGTCGGTAGTTAGAGATGACAGCAGGATTCAGAGAGAGGGTTTTTTGAGGAGGGGGGACAACATGAGCGCATTTGAGGGAGGAGGGGACAGAGGAAAGAGAGGAGTTAATGACATTGGAGACAAAGGGGAGGATGTCCATAGCAATGGACTGGAAGAGGGGGGAAGGAATGGGATCAAGAGGGCAGGTGGTGGGACGGTGGGAGAGAACGAGTTGAAGGATGTCTGAGTCAGGGAGGGGCGAGAAGGAGTACAGAGGGGTGAGATGTTTAGGTAGGAAGATGAGTGAGGGAGAGTTAGGTGAGGGAGACTTTGGGGGGAAGGAGTTGCGAATGTCATCGACCTTCTCGTGAAAGAAGGATGCGAAGTCATCCGCGGTAAGAGAGGAGGGGGGTGGGGGAGGAAGAGGGGTGAGGAGAGAGGAAAATGTAGAGTAGAGTTTAAGAGGGCTAGAAACAGAATAATAGATCTTGGAAAGGAAAAATGCAGACTTAGCAGAGGAGAGGTTAGAGGAGAAGGAAGCCAGGAGTGTATGGAAATCAGTCAGAGCCACAGGGGATTTGGATTTTCTCCATTTCCTTTCTGCCGCTTGCAGTTTCAGTCGGTCAGCCTGAATGGAGTCGGTTAGCCAGGAGGTGGGGGGTCGGAGACGAGCAGGTTTAGTGGATAGAGGACAGAGTGAGTCAAAGGAGGAGGAGAGAGAGGAAAGTACGGTGGATGATGCTTCCTCAGCCGGTAGCTGAGAGAAGGCATCAGTAGGGGAAGGAAGATAGAACAGTAGCTGACAGGGCAGCAGGGGAGAGAGAGCGGAGGCTACGATGGACAAGGACAGTGGGAGCAGGTGAAGATGGTTTACATTTACATTTTTACATTTTAAGCATTTAGCAGACGCTCTTATCCAGAGCGACTTACAAGATGTGCATCAATACATGGTAGGAGCAATCACAGTTAGCGCACGAGATCAGTGCAGGAATACAGCAATAGACATCATTGCAGGCATCTGCGTACCATACCTGTAACACCGGGAAGGAAAAGGTATTTTACAATGTTTACAAAATGTACATTTTTTTTTTTTTTTTTTTATTTTATTTTTTAAAAAGAGTATAGTGTTGAACAAGTAGACAGTGGTGAAGACAATTTAGCTAGATGGACAGAGATCAGGGGTAGTGGAGTCTGAAGAGGTGGGTTTTGAGTCTCTTGCGGAAGATTGAAGTGATTCCGCAGTCCTGACCAATTGCGGGAGGTCGCTCCACCAACGAGGACCAGGACAGAGAAGAGGCGAGACCGCGAGGAGCGGCTGCCAGGCGCCCGGAGGGATGGGGCAGTCAGTCTGCCAGCGGAGGCGGAGCGGAGGGGTCTGGACGGGGTGTAGGGCGTGATGAGTGACTGGAGGTATGGGGAGCAGTACCTCTGGCCGCTTGAAAAGCCAGCACCAGTGACTTGAATCTGATGCGTGCTGCGATGGGGAGCCAGTGCAGAGAGGAGAGTAGAGGGGTGACGTGGGTGAACTTTGGCTGGTTGAACACCAGGCGAGCAGCAGCGTTCTGGACTAGTTGCAGTGGCTTGATGGCACAGGCCGGAAGGCCTGCCAGCAAGGAGTTGCAGTAGTCCAGACGTGAGATCACCAGGGCCTGGACCAGGAGTTGAGTGGCCTCTTGGGTGAGGAACGGTCGGATCCTCCGGATGTTGTGGAGGGAGAAACGGCAGGTCCGAGTGATCGCTGCAATATGGCTCGAGAAGCACAGCTGGTTGTCCAGGGTTACCCCAAGACTCCTGGCAGACTGGGACGGAGACACTATGGAGCCTTCCACGATGATTGATGCGTCAATCATCGGGAGCCCTTCGCTGGGAGGAAGAGAAGCTCTGTCTTCCCCAGGTTCAGCTTCAGGTGGTGGGTGGACATCCATGCGGAGATGTCAGCCAGGCATGCAGAGATCCATGCCGGGACCTGGGTATCAGATGGAGGGAAGGAGAGAAAGAGTTGAGTGTCATCAGCATAACAGTGATAGGAAAAACCATGAGCAGAAATAACAGAGCCAAGTGACTTGGTGTACAGAGAAAATAGGACAGGGCCTAGCACCGAGCCCTGTGGGACCTCGGTAGAGAGGGTGTGGGGAGAGGAGAGGGATCCTCTCCAGGCCACCTGGTAGGACCGGTCAGCCAGGTAGGACTCAAACCATGTCAACGCAGATCCAGAGATTCCCATCTCGACGAGAGATGAGAGCAGGATCTGGTGGTCCACGGTGTCGAATGCCGCCGACAGGTTGAGGAGAGGAGGAGGCGGAGCTAAGGGATTGGGACTTAGCCCCATGAAGAGCCTCAGTGACGGCAAGGAGAGCAGTCTCTGTGGAGTGGCCTGCTCTGAACCCAGATTGGTTGGGATCAAGCAGGTCGTTCTGTAAGAGATGAGCAGACAGTTGATTATAGACAGCCCGCTCTAATGTTTTGGAAAGGAATGGGAGGAGAGAGACAGGTCGGTAGTTAGAGATGACAGCAGGATTCAGAGAGGGTTTTTTGAGGAGGGGGACAACATGAGCGCATTTGAGGGAGGGGACAGAGCCAGAGGAAAGAGAGGAGTTAATGACATTAGAGACAAAGGGGAGGATGTCCATAGCAATGGACTGGAAGACGGGGGAAGGAATGGGATCAAGAGGGCAGGTGGTGGGACGGTGGGAGAGAACAAGTTGAAGGATGTCTGAGTCAGGGAGGGGCGAGAAGGAGGACAGAGGGGTGGGATGTTTAGGTAGGAAGATGAGTGGGAGAGTTAGGTGAGGGAGACTTTGGGAAGGAGTTGCGAATGTCATCGACCTTCTCGTGAAAGAAGGATGAGAAGTCATCGGCGGTTAAGAGAGGAGGGGGTGGGGGAGGAAGAGGGGTGAGGAGAGAGGAAAATGTAGAGTAGAGTTTAAGAGGGCTAGAAACAGAATAATAGATCTTGGAAAGGAAAAATGCAGACTTAGCAGAGGAGAGGTTAGAGGAGAAGGAAGCCAGGAGTGTGTGGAAATCAGTCAGAGCCACAGGGGATTTGGATTTTCTCCATTTCCTTTCTGCCGCTTGCAGTTTCAGTCGGTCAGCCTGAATGGAGTCGGTTAGCCAGGAGGTGGGGGGTCGGAGACGAGCAGGTTTAGTGGATAGAGGACAGAGTGAGTCAAAGGAGGAGGAGAGAGAGGAAAGTACGGTGGATGATGCTTCCTCAGCCGGTAGCTGAGAGAAGGCATCAGTAGGGGGAAGGGAAGATAGAACAGTAGCTGACAGGGCAGCAGGGGAGAGAGAGCGGAGGCTACGATGGACAAGGACAGTGGGAGCAGGTGAAGATGGTTTACATTTACATTTTTTACATTTTAAGCATTTAGCAGACGCTCTTATCCAGAGCGACTTACAAGATGTGCATCAATACATGGTAGGAGCAATCACAGTTAGCGCACGAGATCAGTGCAGGAATACAGCAATAGACATCATTGCAGGCATCTGCGTACCATACCTGTAACACCGGGAAGGAAAAGGTATTTTACAATGTTTACAAAATGTACATTTTTTTATTTTTTTTTATTTTATTTTTTTAAAAGAGTATAGTGTTGAACAAGTAGACAGTGGTGAAGACAATTTAGCTAGATGGACAGAGATCAGGGGTAGTGGAGTCTGAAGAGGTGGGTTTTGAGTCTCTTGCGGAAGATTGAAGTGATTCCGCAGTCCTGACCAATTGCGGAGGTCGTCTCCACCAACGAGGGACCAGGACAGAGAAGAGGCGAGACCGCGAGGAGCGGCTGCCAGGCGCCCGGAGGGATGGGGCAGTCAGTCTGCCAGCGGAGGCGGAGCGGAGGGGTCTGGACGGGGTGTAGGGCGTGATGAGTGACTGGAGGCATGGGGAGCAGTACCTCTGGCCGCTTGAAAAGCCAGCACCAGTGACTTGAATCTGATGCGTGCTGCGATGGGGAGCCAGTGCAGAGAGGAGAGTAGAGGGGTGACGTGGGTGAACTTTGGCTGGTTGAACACCAGGCGAGCAGCAGCGTTCTGGACTAGTTGCAGTGGCTTGATGGCACAGGCCGGGAGGCCTGCCAGCAAGGAGTTGCAGTAGTCCAGACGTGAGATCACCAGGGCCTGGACCAGGAGTTGAGTGGCCTCTTGGGTGAGGAACGGTCGGATCCTCCGGATGTTGTGGAGGGAGAAACGGCAGGTCCGAGCGATCGCTGCAATATGGCTCGAGAAGCACAGCTGGTTGTCCAGGGTTACCCCAAGACTCCTGGCAGACTGGGACGGAGACACTATGGAGCCTTCCACGGTGATTGACGCATCAATCATCGGGAGCCCTTCGCTGGGAGGAAGAGCAGCTCTGTCTTCCCCAGGTTCAGCTTCAGGTGGTGGGTGGACATCCATGCGGAGATGTCAGCCAGGCATGCAGAGATCCGTGCGGGACCCGGGTATCAGATGGAGGGAAGGAGAGAAACAGTTGAGTGTCATCAGCATAACAGTGATAGGAAAAACCATGAGCAGAAATAACAGAACCAAGTGACTTGGTGTACAGAGAAAATAGGACAGGGCCTAGGCACCGAGCCCTGCGGGACACCGGTAGAGAGGGTGCGGGGAGAGGAGAGGATCCTCTCCAGGCCACCTGGTAGGACCGGTCAGCCAGGTAGGACTCAAACCATGTCAACACAGATCCAGAGATTCCCATCTCGACGAGAGATGAGAGCAGGATCCGGTGGTCCACGGTGTCGAATGCCGCCGACAGGTCGAGGAGAAGGAGGACGGAGCTAAGGGATCGGGACTTAGCGATGTGAAGAGCCTCTGTGACCGCAAGGAGAGCAGTCTCTGTGGAGTGGCCTGCTCTGAACCCAGATTGGTTAGGATCAAGCAGGTCGTTCTGTGAGAGATGAGCAGACAGTTGATTATAGACAGCCCGCTCTAACGTTTTGGAGAGGAATGGGAGGAGAGAGACAGGTCGGTAGTTAGAGATGACAGCAGGATTCAGAGAGGTTTTTTTTGAGGAGGGGGACAACCTGAGCACATTTGAGGGAGGAGGGGACAGAGCCAGAGGAAAGAGATGAGTTAATGACATTAGAGACAAAGGGGAGGATGTCCATAGCAATGGACTGGAAGAGGGGGGAAGGAATGGGATCAAGAGGGCAGGTGGTGGGACGGTGGGAGAGAACAAGTTGAAGGATGTCAGAGTCAGGGAGGGGTGAGAAGGAGGACAGAGGAGTGGGAGGTTTAGGTAGCGGGATGGGAGAGGGAGAGGTTGGGGGGAAGGAGTTGCGAATGACCTCAACCTTCTCGTGAAAGAAGGATGAGAAGTCATCGGCGGTTATAGAGGAGGGGGTGGGGGAGGAGGAGGGTGAGGAGAGAGGAAAATGTAGCATAGAGTTTACGTGGGTTGGAAACAGAGGATTGTATCTTAGAAAGGAAGAATGCAGACTTAGCAGAGGAGAGGTTAGCGGAGAAGGAAGCCAGGAGTGTGTGGAAGTCAGACAGAGCTGCAGGGGATTTGGATTTTCTCCATTTCCTTTCTGCCGCACGCAGCTTCAGTCGGTTAGCCCGAATGGAATCGGTTAGCCAGGGGCGGGGGGCGGAGACGAGCGGGTTTAGCGGATAGAGGACAGAGTAAGTCAAAGGAGGAGGAGAGAGAGGAAAGTAGGGTGGATGATGCTACTTCAGCAGGTAGCTGAGAGAAGGCATCAGTAGGGGGAAGGAAGATAGGACAGTAGCTGACAGGGCAGCGGGTGAGAGAGTGCGGAGGTTGCGACGGACAAGGACAGTGGGAGCAGGTGAAGATGGTTTAGGGACAGAGGGGAGGGGGAGGGAGAAAGACAGAAAGGAATGGTCAGACACATGTAGAGGCAATACCATAATGTTGGGTGAGGCACAGTTCCTGGTGAAGACCAGGTCCAGTTGGTTACCGGCCTTGTGGGTGGATGGGGATTCAGCCATGGTGAAGTCGACAGACTGAATCAGGGGTAGGAATGCAGAGGCATGAGGGGTCTCCAGCGGCAGGTTGAAGTCACCGAGGAGTAAGACGGGAGTGCCATCCTCAGGGAAGGCACTGAGCAGGGCATCCATCTCATCTAGGAAACTCCCCAGTGGACCTGGAGGGCGATAAAGAACAATGATGTGCAGTTTACATGGAACAGTGACAGTGACAGCATGAAATTCAAAAGAGGAGGGTGAGAAGTGAGGAAGAGGAACAATACCAAATCTCCACAGGGGGGAGATCAGTATACCTGTCCCTCCACCTCTACCTGAGGGTCGTGGAGTGTGGAAGAAGATGTAGGCAGCGGAGAGAGCAGCAGGGGTGGCCGTGTTCTCAGGAGTTGTCCACGTCTCCGTGAGCGCCAGGAACTGCAGGGAGAGTAGTGAGGCCTGGGCCGAGATTAAATCGGCCTTCCGGACACCGGACTGACAGTTCCATAGTCTGCCTGCTACCACCACGTCGACATCGGGAGATCTGGAAGGGAAGATGAGATTGGAGAGGTTACGGGTGTGAGTAGTATCTCTCCTTCTGGCAATCTATAAGAGGAGACATGGACTGGGATAGGGAGGTAGCATGTAGTGTTAGATGCAGAGGAAGTAGAACAGGGAGATACAAAACTATGATACTTACCGTGGGCAAGTACTCCCTAGCTGGCCTCCCTCGGTGGACTCCTGCAGGTAGACTCCTTCGTCTTTGTCCGCCGAGTCTTCGTCCGGGGAGGCTAGGACGGGGAGGCTGCCGCGAAAAGCTGCCGCTTTCCGCAACTAAGGTTATTTAAGTAGCTGAGTGGTGCTAGGCACTAAGTGGCGGATGCCACCTGGCAACAATGCAGACTAATTAGCAACTCACAAGTTCCTCACACTGCTCAAGGAACACACAACTTCAGATACGGGTGTTACGCCTAGTACAATAAAACCAATTGAAACCAGCTAAGTACTGTTAGCTTCTTCCGAAGAGACGACCAGGAGACTCAGCAGTCTGACTTGAAATGCAAGTTTATTACACACAGCGGTCCACAGCGAGTTGGTAGAGAGTCTAAAGTGAATGAGTTTCTCACCTGAATATATACATAGGGATAGATGATGAATTTCAGCCGAGCCTTTGTATTGCTAACAAGGCACCAGCAAGGAAGTCAGGAAGTGACACACCCCATTCAATGAGTCTCTCACCTGAATATATGCATAGCCTTTGTTTTGCTAACAAAGCACCAGCAAGGAAGTCAGGAAGCTCATTGAATAGAAGAGGCACTGTTTGCTGACAAAGCATTGGTGATCAAAGACAGGAACTTACTGTCTAATCAACTCACTCATTCCTATACAGATGACCTCCCAAAATGGCACAGTTACAGACAGAATACACAATTCCTTCAGTACCAATCAACTTTGAAAAACAACTTCTAAGCTAACGATAGAAACGAGTAAGCACTGGAGTAACAGCAACAAGATGCTAATTAAACTAACTATGTAGCGTTAACTGCTCCTTGCAACCAGTGAAACAGGAGGCAAACGCAGAAGCTAAACACAAAATCTACGGCCGGATAACTTTCACTTACTGCCACGCGACGAGACGATCCCAACCCTGGTAGAATGCACATTGGACAAACACAGAGTGTATGGCAGTGGGCAGGTCTTGCCCGCTGTGGAGTGCACTCATTCCTCCAGACCCGAGATCATCCTGCCCCTCCTCCTCCTCTTCTCATCCTCCAACTGCAGAGCAGGACTGGAATATAACACCCTGTAAAATGCAGGGATTATTACGACTCAAGACTGTGTGAAAACCATCAAGCCTACCCTCCTGAGAGGCCCCTCAGAGTTATGTTTGGAAGGATCACCAGCAGTGGGCCTACCCCAGGGGTTATAATCCAGAGAAGGTTCTGGGCTCTTTTTCTGATGCTGTTTGAGAGCCATCTGTTCATCTTGACCACACAGAAACAGGGATTTCTTATTTATAATCCTGCACTTCCACAACACATTGGCTTGTGCGTCCGTTTGCCTAATTTACAAGGAACACTGTAAAAAAAATATTTTTTTAAATGCAACTTTGATTAAAGAATAGTGCAATGGCAAAACGCTGATGCTAAACATGGAATGCAATTGTACAGAAAATGAATTTTCCAGTAATAACGAAAAGGACAAGAGTGAATTAATAAAACATGGTTTGATATTCAGAGATCAAGGCTAAGATATAAAAAAAGATATAAAGTAATAACTGATATATATATATATATATTTGTAGTTTTAAAATGTGAGGGTGAAAGATACAGGTGGAGGTCCATCTTGAATAACGGGTTGAACAGTTGCTGCGAATGTAATGGACACAGTCGCACCTGAGTCCTTTGGGCTGTGCAAGAACGGATGGGAGCAGTCAAGTTTATATAGCACATCTGCTGCCTCTATGAATACATGCATTTGTTTGGTTATCTTGCTCCAACTAACTGGCTAAGCAACTTCTCCTCTTCTAAACCTTTTTTTCTCCCAGTTTTTCTCCCAATTTGGTGGCCAATTGTACACTCTGTTTCTTTCAATTCACCCTCTCCCATGAGCGAGATGCCTAGCGAGATGTCAAGACAATACCGTGAGGTCGGCAATAATCCACCTCCTCTGAGACAGAAGTTGCCCATCTCTCTTTACAGAGAAGCCCTTCACGCTTCTCAGCGAGCTCATGCCGGCTCTTCCTCCCCCTCCCCCTGGGGCAGACAACCAATCGCCACCCCTGAATGGAGCTCCTGGCCACAGCTAGGTTTCAAACCATGGCGGTAGTGGGCAACCTGCATGCCACATCTCCCCTTAAACCATGATAAGACATAAAATATGTATGAAGTTTGTATATATTTAACTGTTAGGTCACGGTCTCACAAGAACCTTCAACATCACTTGTTTAACAGACCATTAAAAACCCCAACAGGGTTATGGGATCTTTAATATGATATCTAATGCCTTATTTCTGTGTATGCACATACAGTATTGTATTGCCACATTACAGATTTCATCATAAAGGATATAATTAGCATTCAAATGAAAAGATGCAAAAGCTACTGTTCAAGCAAAGATGTTCAAACATATTCAGGCCCGGTGGGGTCGGTTATTACTTGGAAAAGTGTACTCTTAAAGGGTCAAAAGTACAGTGTAATTAAAAAAACAATGTTCTCCCCAAGTTGGAATGGCCACTTGCACCATCATAATTGTTCACTTCAATTCAGCCTTGTGAGGGCTAACCATTCATGGCGCCGGTGAGAATGGCTGCTGTCGCTCGGTGTCCTCCCCAACTTTGCATTTTTCTAGTTTTTTCAATGTTATTTTTTAGCCTTTTCGTAACGTGTAACGCCCTAATCAAGTACGACAGACAGACTCTTCTGGATATCAGACTAAATTTGCAATCCGGAACTACATCGACAGACTTTCCTTTGGTTGGATTTATCTTACCTTTGTTACCTGGGCAGAAGAGCCGCCGGAGGAAAAGGCGGAAAAGAGCCAGGGTCCTGGTTAGGCTGAGGAACAGACAACATCGTTCCCCACTTCCTAGCGTTCTCCTAGCGAATGTTCAATCTCTGGAGAATAAGCTGGATGAACTAAGATCCAGACTGGCCTTCCACCGGGACATTAATAACTGTAACGTCTTTGTTTTCACTGAGACATGGCTGGATCCCTCGGTCCCTGACTTGGCCATTCTACCTGAGGGCTTTGTGGAAATTTATTAGTGTGTTTGTCTTCTGACCTGTCTGTGAATTAATGTACAGAAATTATGTTTTCGCAACTATGACCCTTTGTTCTCGTAGAAGTGGCAGACTAGCCCGGGGGGGGACCGTTTTCTTAATCTTGCACCTGCTTCCACAAGGTTAAGAACGAAGACAGTGCCTACTATGCACGAAGACAGATAGCGTAATTGGTTGCTGATTGGAGAGCCTGAACCGAAGGGGGTCAGCCAATCAGCAAGGACTTGAGGGAACAAAGGACGAGACACGGGCGTCCCCGGCAGAGCGTGCTCCCGGAAGACGACTGAGCACATCTGTTGAGAGTCTGCTAAGTTTTCTTCTGTTCCTGTTATTATCTACTTGTCTCTAATAAATACTAAATTAATGTTAATTTGGTCTAAGTATTTAGACTCTTCATGAATACCTCCTGAAACACGCTAACAAATTGGTGACCCCGACGTGTAGGAGGGAGTGAGGAAACGGCGACGGCGGCTGGTCTGGTCCACGGCGGAGTGAAAAGGAGAACCAGGTCTTCAGACAGAAAACCTGATCGCTGACAATCAGACACTTACAAGGAGCTCCAATCTGAAAGGTAAGCAGAACCTTTTTCACAAAATCTGCATTAGCCTAGAATAGTGAAGTGTCTGACTGTTGGTTGAGAAGGTCTAAATTTAAAATTGTTTATTATAGTGAAAGAGACAAATAGATTGTAACGCAACAATATACAGAGAGACAACATAGTTTAAATAGTTAGGGAAAGACGTATGGCCGCTCTCAAACCCAAATACGAGTTGTTTGCGAGTTGATTGTGCATGCGCGGCCAGTTGATTCAAGTCAGATAATTTGTGGGTGACAGATTAGCCTTCCCGACGGGAAAGGAATACATACAGTCTAAAGTGATGTGAAGTGACATATTGGGGAGGTCCCACAGATACTAGTATCGACTGACACTGTTTTTGATAAGAAAACTATTTTTTTTTAAATGAAAAAGAGAATAATAATAATAAAGTGTCAGTATCTCAACCGAACGAATCCGTCCGCAGCGCAGCGAGGGGAAGGAGTTACCCGCTGATTAGTTTAGTGGTTGTCTCTCTGAATATTGCTTCCCTGTCAGCTGACAAAATAGTGTAAATACACTTTTGTGGTAAGGGGGCATTTCAAGCGCTAGAGTGTTGATGTGTTGATACGACGCACACCCAGTGTCAACGCACAATACTATAAATTGAAGTGAGGTTCAAGGGTTTGTACCTGGGCCTTGCAACAATTCTTTGTGTGTCTAGATTAAAGTAAATAAATTAGGACTGGCAACAAAGGCAGTCCAAAATAGGTCAAAACTTAGGAATGTGCCTGAAATGTTGTGAGAAGTGTGTTGTGAGCTCAAATGGCGCCTGCGAATATTCTATGGGTTAAATGGGGGTTTCATGTGCTTTACGAGATCTGGTATCTCGTGCAGGTCTTGTTTGCATTTTATGTGATCTTGCGTGCGTTTCGTGAACTTTTCTATGAATGTCTTCACAATCGCGAGGTTGCTGTACAGGTGTAAGTCTTTTTGTCTTGTAAATAGCGCACGCGATGTATGAGATATTTGCAAAATGTTAGACAGCCTACAGTATTACAGATAAGGGTTATTTTTGGAAAGTGGAATTGTAATATTGTTATTATAAGTGTATATAGTTTGTCTGAGATACGGTAATAATACAATAAGACTTGTCGAGACCACGGGTCCAGTAGGATAAGGGCCGTGGCCAATGAGCCCCAAATTATAGTCAAATGAGCCCAAAATAAGGGACATATAAAATGAATAAAGTTAATGAATAAATGACATATAGGATTACCCCTGTTCCCCAATAAAGAAAGTAAAAACGCACACATTACTGGCCCTACTAGAATACATGGGGACTTAATATCGACAAGTCGTAATTTAGAAATTTAGATATAAGAGCATGAGATTATGTGTTGATTGTGTTTCATGTGTTGCTAAAAGAACGCTGATGATGGTATTGAAGAGAGACACTTTGTTTGCATAGGCATTGGTACATACAGAGTTTAGGGTACGGGAGAAGGCTAGTGGGAAGTTATCCGTTGCGAGAGTTTGTACCGAATTATGTCAATGTGCGAGACACAGTGTGGGAAACAAAATACATTGCTTATTTACATTGGAATAAGTTGGTTATTTTGTGTGGTCCAGTTTGATGGAAAAATATTGGTCCAACAGGTAGTTCTGATTTATCTTCTATTTGTTGGAACGTGAACGAGGGATATGGTTCTCTGTGGCTCAGTTGGTAGAGCACAGCGTTGGCAACGCTTAGGTTGTGGGTTCAATCCCCACTGGGGCTACATATACTGAAAAATGCATGCATTCACTGCTGTAAGTCGCTTTGGATAAAAGTGTCTGCTAAATGGCGTATATTATATAGAAATTTAAGGAGTCGGAACACCGCTTCGGTCATAAATTTAGAGAGAGTTGTAGGTTGTCAAGATACACAGCTGATCAAATTGAATTTGGCTAGTCTTACAAAGTGGGGTACTGCGGCCCGCGGTCCATTTTTCGAAATAGGTTCAGATAGCCTCTAGACGTACAGCGTATTTTTGTACCACAGTGAGTCATTGGACACCCCTGCTCTAGATGTACAGCTTTTGTACCACAGATTTCTAAAAAAAAAAAAAAATCAAACGTAGGCTATTGATATGTGTAAGCGTATCAATTTCCTAGATTTCCCAATCTAATTCATTTTCCAGCTCTTTGTTATAACCTTTCCTCTGCTTCTATTTTAAAGGTCTTTATTCGACAGATTTTCTTAATAGTTTAGTTTACGAAGTTCAGCACTTTATTTGTAAATTTTCCTTGTTTCAGTTTTAGTCTGTTAGTTATTTTATCTCACCTCCATCATAATTTCAGTTTAGCGCGCCGATAGCTTTTCATTTGTAGTTTGGGACATTGATAGTTAGATTATTTAAAGACCATTCAGTTTCAACCTTTCGGGCAGTCTTATAATTACAGGTTTCTATATTTGGTCCTGATATTACGCTACTGTTCAGGAACGTGTTTCAGCTTCGATTTTTCCCATTTTAGTGCACTTTAAAGCATTCTTACTTGAATGCTTAATCTTTGCATCTGTTTTGATTTGTTATTTGTTTCCCTGGTCTCCGGAATTAAGTACAACCCTTCCCAGCTTTTATTTATTTTGTTTCCTTGAGAAAGATATTCTAGGGTTTTTTTTTTTTTTTTTTTTTTGCGTGTGGGCACAACCTTACTTTTGAAAGTTCCGCGGTTGTAAATGCCCAGCGAGAGAAAAGAGAAAATATTTTGGTGGGGGCCGGAAATAGAGTGCGCGCGAAGGGGGGTCAATTTAGAGGGAGGAAAATAATTGGCAGCTGGCCAACAGAGCCACAGAAAACGAAATCTGGAAAGGTGGGGGCTGCTAGGAGTGAGAGAGGCAGACAGAGACTGTTTCCATTTCACCAGTTGAAACATTTTTCAGCTTTCAATTCTTTACAATTTGGCGCACTTTCCAACATTTTTTTAATGTTTGCTTTTGGTTTTTAATAAACCATTTTCCTTATATTGGATTTATTAACATTGGGGTTATTACATCTGCTCCCTCAGGAGTTTTATTTTTATTTTCCCGGTTTTCATTCTTGGGTCTATGTGGCTACAGCAGAGCATGGCGTAGCAGCATTTTTAGCAGCAGGAGCTTTCAGTTTTTCAAATTCCAGAAAGGTTAAAATCTGTAGCACATTAAGAGCAGTGCACATTACGTTCAGGAATACACACACCAACATGGCAGTAGGCATTAATGAGTGCAGTGCCACTGCTGGACCCAGACTTGGAGATTTTCTCTGATGGATGCTGTTACAAAGGCCCAAATGGAAACATAGCATCGTATGGATTAGTGACACATGATGACGGAGGTTTCACTCCGTTGGAATCTGGACAGATTCCACAGCCAGCATCAGCACAGGTAGCAGTAGACAGATTCACCAAATGGGTAGAGGCCATTCCAGCTAAAAATGAAGATGCAGCGACAGTAGTGAATTGGCTAACCAAAGATTTAGTGCCCAGATATGGCATCCCCACTAGAATTTGCTCTGACAACGGCTCACATTTCAGGAATGAGCACCTGCAACAAGTTGAAAAGCATTTTGGGATTGTACACAGATTTGGCTCGGTGTACAGGCCACAATCGCAAGGTATTGTGGAAAGGGCAAACCAGACAATCAAAAGGAAATTGGCTAAAGTCATGTTCTCAACAAATTTGAATTGGCTTGCAGCACTGCCAATAGTGCTGTTCTCTATGAGACACCAGAAAGCAAGGGACACTCATCTGTCCCCTCATGAGCTTTTGACAGGAAGGCCTATGCCAGGGCCGCCAAGGGACCTGAATGTTGTCCCTGATACAGCTCTGTTGCACACAGAAATCACTGAATACATGAGAATGCTGAACAATATGACCCAGCTTCTGTCCACTCAGGTACAAGCAGCAGCTAAGAGAACAGGTGACAGTGAAGGTAAAGAGCCAGCCGGACTAGTAGTTGGAGATTGGGTTTGGATCAAGAACACCAAGTGCAAGTGGCCAGAACCACCCTGGACGGGACCGTACCAGGTGATTGAAGCTTCGGACAGATCTGTTCGGGTCCAAAAGGAGGGAGATACGGTTTGGCACCACTACGCACACTGTTCCAAAACAGTCGCACCCACACGCACGCTCACACAAACCAGTAACAGATTAAAAGAACTACACATAGTGACACCAGATACCTCAGATCAGGAGGACAATGACACAATTAGGAATAGTTCAGGAGGAGAAGAGGAGGAGGAGACAAGAGCTTAGTTTCACAGACTACTGTAGGAAGGTGGGACTAATGGTACTTACAGGATTAGGACTTTTGATAGTAAGTATCACAATAATGACAGGAAAACCAGAAGGAGCAGGGAAAAATGTAATGCAAGAAAATTCTAAAAGCAGAGAGTTTGTGTTTAAACTAATGCTGCCACTCGCTGTAGTTGGAGGAATACTCCTAGGGGGAGGAATGGTAAAATTGATGCTTACCTGTGTGCTAAACTATGAGAGAACAGAGGCGGAAAACAATGGAAGGCTTGTAGGAAGACCCAGAAATGAGAAAGGAAATTGGAAATTAGGAATAATGGTGATTTTGGCATGTGCAAGTCTGGGTGAGGCCACAGACAGTGTAGATCCATGTGGTGCAAAAGTGATTATAAAAGCCGACATAAATAGAGATAATACCTTCCAATTTGACTTGTGTAAAGTAATAGACTGTGGAAGCGAGCCAACATCGTATAGAGGATACGATGTGTATGGTTGTCAGTTCATGTGGGGTTACCCCACAAGCAACCCATGGTGCAGAGCGTGGTCGGACGTATATTGGACCACCAGCCCAAATTATGAGAAACATGTAACTCTGAAAAATGATAAATGGGGAGGAGTACAAAACGCCATAAAATTGATGAGAGGACAGTTGATTTCGACTGGCAGTACAGGGGTTAACCCGATAGTTGTGACAACCAAACGGGGAATTACCAATCCATGGTCAATGGAAGGGTATGACCCGCAGAGATGCTACGCGGGCGGTGCAATCCCAAAAAACAAGAGCACGTTTTATGTAATCTTGGGAGTAGATCTATCGGGCAAGGATCCGATGGGCCTAATTAGAATAGACCTTATAAACACCACCCAAGAATCAGACACAACCCGCCAGCCTCGACAGGAAGGACCCACATCAGTCCCAGATACCATAATTAAACTAGAATCAGACAAAATAACCTACAAAACTAGACTGGCCCTAGAAACCGGATATGTAGAAAGCAATGCATGGTTAGATCAGGTGACACAAATTGCCAAGCAGTCAGGACAGCCAGAGTGTCTGATATGCACAGGGGCCCGACCAACCCTGACATTAACAAAAACAGCTTTCGAAGAATACAAAAACGGTTCTGATGTATTAGGTTCAGATTTAGGATGCTTGCTTGTTCTAATGTCTACAGAAAATCCAACCAGGGAATGTGCAGGCTGGGAGAAAATGTTCCCAATGGCTGCAGCTAATGTAACTCCCCCAGTGTTTCGGCACGGGAAAGTGTATGATGTGACATGTTTTGAAAATAACAACACAGCAGGACGTGCCCACCAACTAGGAAGACTGTCCGAGTGTGAGAGGACCGTAACTCTGACGGGTATGAAATTGGCCACTCGACTGACAGTGTCCAGAACAGACGTTTGGTGGTACTGTGGTGGCCGAGCCCTGTTCAATTGGCTACCACACAACTGGGGAGGTAAGTGTACCCTAGTCTCTTTAAATGTTCCAGTACTGATTATCCCTGAGGCTGAAAAGCTGATGCGAGTAGACGTAGAAGAACAATTGGCCAAATTCAAGTTTTCAAGACGTAAAAGAGGAGCACTATTGAGCTCAGAGGCTAAAAACCCAGATGGAGTCTGGATAGATGCAATTGGGCAAGCCAGAAATATTCCTGATGAATATAAACTGGCAGATGAAGTAGCAGCTGGGTTCGAGAGTTTCCCTCTCTGGTCAGCAATTTTTCCAGTAACGGTCAACAAAAATGTGAATAGGATAAACATGATCCATTACAACGTACAACGATTGGCGAACTTAACTAAGGATGTTGTGGAAGCTGTGCACCAACAATTATCTCAAACTTTGTTAATGACATTACAAAACAGGGTTGCATTAGACATGCTACTAGCTGAGAAAGGAGGGGTATGCTCTATGTTTGGAGATGCTTGTTGTACTGTAATTGCAAACAACACAGCACCGGATGGCACTTTCACTAAGGGATTGCATAAATTGAGAGCATTGGCTAATGAGATGAAGGCTCAGTCTGGAGTGAACAACCCCGTAACAGATTGGCTGTCTAAAACGTTTGGTCGATGGGGAACCCTGATTGGACAACTGTTCATAGGAGTGGCTATTGCCTCCTCCATGTTCATAATTTGCGGATGTTGTTGTGTACCGTGCATCCGGACCTTGGTAACTAGAACAATTGAAAGAGCCATAACTGGCAGAGATGACATGCCCCCTAAATATCAAGCTGTACAGTTGGAAGAAGGATTACTGGAGAATGAGGAGTACCCAGACGCAATGCCTATGCTCGCCGCTTGCAGTGTTACCACTTTAACCCCTGATGACTTTGAGAGGCAAGGCTACAGTCCTAGTGTGGTCTCTAGAATTTTGTATCAACAGGCAACTGGAGATATGGAGGAAGCTTGGGTGGAGCAGGAAGAACCCTATACGGAGAACTGCCCCATTGGAAATCCATACTGCAAATATGGGCAGGGTCCAGGAGCATTACATTACATTTACATTTTAAGCATTTAGCAGACGCTCTTATCCAGAGCGACTTACAAGATGTGCATTAATACAAGGTAAGAACAATCAAAGTTAGCGTACAAGATCAGTGCAGTAAAACGGCAAAAGACATCATTGCAGGCGTCTGCGTATCATACCTGTAACATTGGGAAAGAAAAGGTGAGTGGGTTTTTTTTTTTTTAAAGTAAACAGTGGTGACAACAGATTGGCTAGAAGGACAGTGTTCAGTGGTAGTGGAGTCTAAAGAGGTGGGTTTTGAGTCTCTTGCGGAAGATTGGAAGTGATTCCGCAGTCCTGACCGATTGCGGGAGGTCGTTCCACCAACGAGGACCAGGACAGAGAAGAGGCGAGACCGCGACCAGCGGCTGCCAGGCGTCTGGAGGGATGGGGCAGTCAGTCTGCCAGCGGAGGCGGAGCGGAGGGGTCTGGACGGGGTGTAGTCTGTGATGAGTGACTGGAGGTATGGGGGAGCAGTACCTCTGGCCGCTTGAAAAGCAAGCACCAGTGACTTGAATCTGATGCGTGCTGCGATGGGGAGCAGGATGGGGGTGCTGGAGATGGGCCGAGATTGTCTGCCCTGAGGAGGAAAACCTGGGCAAGAAGCTTCGTACCGATCCTCACTTTGCAGCCAAGTACTTCACCGAAGTGCTGGGAATTGACCCATTCCCTGAGGAGATGTAGGTGATGTTTGAGCTCTGGAGAAGGGAGTGATGAATGTTGTCAATCTGTTGTTTGTCTGTCTGTATGAATGTTGTCAATCTGTTGTTTGTCTGTTTATATGAATGTTGCTAAGAAAACAAAAAGTAAAAGGGAAAAAATTGAAAAATGAAAGTATGGTGTCGCATTACTCTCTAATGTTTTCTACTTCTATTTTTTACATTCACTAAGAAGTAACTTTATACTTATTTTTACACCTATTTTTATATTTACTCTATACTTACCAAGTAACTTTATATTCTATGCAAGAACTTTAGTTTATAATCCATCTCTAATATTGAAAGGTTGAAATAACCATGTGATCTGACGCTTTGCTTAATGGCTCATGTGCTAGACCAAGCCCCTTGATAGTATCATCCGCAGGATGCCAAAGCAGGTAATTGTAATAAGCGGGGTCTGGTTCGCTGTTAGACACCCGGTTGGTTTCGCTCAGAGTGGATGCTGAGTGCTACTAGAGATGCTCCCACTGGCAGCACTGCCAAGCCAGGACAGTGTGGTTTTTAACCCAAGAGGTTTTTCCCAGTGGCTGAGTAGAGCCCTCGGGGTGACATGGCTTCGCTGTGCTAGAATGCTTAAAAGACCTAATTTGATAGTTTGTGTAAAATTAGTATGCCCAAAGGTTGGACAGAGTAGGCAAACGCCGACAGGGTTCAAGAGCCGAAAAGACCAGCCAGAGGGTTGAATTAACCGAAGGCCTATATGTAACCCGCTATTAGTGCATACAAGTCCTGAACCTCGCTGTAAAAGAGGCTTATGTAATGTTGAGACAGTATGGGGAAACTTTTGTTTCTGGAGCTCAAGGTGCTCTCTTAAATTGTGTTGCTCCCATAAATGTGAGCAAAGGAGGGACTTGTGGAAATGTATTAGTGTGTTTGTCTTCTGACCTGTCTGTGAATTAATGTACAGAAATTATGTTTTCGCAACTATGACCCTTTGTTCTCGCAGAAGTGGCAGACTAGCCCGGGGGGGACCCGTTTTCTTAATCTTGCACCTGCTTCCACAAGGTTAAGAACGAAGACAGTGCCTACTATGCACGAAGACAGATAGCGTAATTGGTTGCTGATTGGAGAGCCTGAACCGAAGGGGGTCAGCCAATCAGCAAGGACTTGAGGGAACAAAGGACGAGACACGGGGTCCCCGGCAGAGCGCGCTCCCGGAAGACGACTGAGCACATCTGTTGAGAGTCTGCTAAGATTTCTTCTGTTCCTGTTATTATCTACTTGTCTCTAATAAATATTAAGTTAATGTTAATTTGGTCTAAGTATTTAGACTCTTCACGAATACCTCCTGAAACACGCTAACAGCTTCTTCTCCATTCATTGCCGGGACAGAACAATGGAGTCGGGTAAGGGCAAGGGAGGAGGGGTTTGTATCATGGTTAACAACCGGTGGTGTGTGCAGGGTATGGACGGGTTGCTCTCCTGATCTTGAACACCTCACGATCAAATGCAGACCGTTTTATATGCCCAGAGAGTTCACAGCAGTGTTTTTCACCGCTGTTTATATCCCCCCACATGCTGACACCACTTGGGCGCTGGACAAACTGTACAGAGTTATTGACTGGCAAGAAACTCTACACCCAGAGGCTGCTTTCATCGTGGCTAGCTGCCAAAATACCACCAACATGTTAATATTCCAACGCGTGGTGAAAACATCCTGGACCATGTTTACACTCCGTACGGATATGCTAACAAAGCCCAACCCCACCCAGCCTTTGGCAAATCAGATCACACCTCGGTCCTGCTGCTGCCACCCTATAGGCAGAGACTGAAGCACGAGCAGCCTGTGACGCGCACAGTACAGCGCTGGATGACCAATCAGACGCCGCCCTGCGTCACTGTTTCCGGACTACGGACTGGGACGTTTTCCGGGTGGCTGCTAACAACAACATCAACGATTACACTGTGTACGTAACGGGATACATAAGCAAATGTATCGATCACGTTGTACCACGAGTGACTGTATGGACTTATCCTAACCAAAAACCGTGGGTTAACGGAGAGCTCTGCTCAGCGCTCAGAGCACGGACAGCAGCCTTCCACTCCGGAGACCCAGGCGGGTACAGGAAAGCCCAGTATGCGTTCAGAAGTCAATAAAAACGGCCAAGGGTCAATATAGGGAAAAGGTGGAGTCATGTTACAGTGGCTCTAACACCAGACACATGTGGAGAGGGCTAAGAACCATCTCAGACTATAAGGGAAAGGGCTGCAGTGTGGGGGATGTGCCTGCTTCTCTTCCAGAGGAGCTGAACTCCTACGCTCGCTTTGAGAATTACACCAAGGTGGAGTTTCTATTAGAACAGGACAACTGCCCACTTAAAATATCCCAGGCAGACGTGTGTAAATCCTTTAAAAAAGTAAACGCACACAAAGCTCCTGGACCGGACAATATCCCGGGCCGTGCTATTAAAGCATGTGCCTACAAACTGGCAGATGTCTTCACAGACATTTTTAACCTTTCCCTGCTCCAGTCTGTAGTCCCCACATGTTTTAAGAAAACTACCATCATCCCAGTCCCAAAGAAATCAAATGTGAGTTGCCTAAATGACTACCGTCCAATAGCACTCACCTCCATTGTCATGAAGTGCTTTGAGCAGACAGTCAAAGCTCACATTACATCCTCCTTGCCCACCACACTAGACCCATTCCAGTTTCCCTACAGGTCAAACAGGTCCACAGACGATGCTGTTTATCGACTATAGCTCAGCTTTTAACATCATAGTGCCGTCCAGACTCGTCATGAAGCTCAGAGACCTGCGCATCAGTTCCTCCCTGTGCAGCTAGATACTAGACTTCCTGACGGGCAGACCACAGGCGGTGAGGATTGGCAGTGTCACCTCCTCCACACTGACACTCAGCACCGGTGCCCCCCAGGGGTGTGTGCTCAGCCCCCTGCTGTTTACCCATGACTGCACGGCCACACTCAGCTCCAATACTGTTATCAAGTTTGCTGACGACACCACTATCATCGGCTGTATCACAGATGGTGACGATTTGGCCTACAGAGCAGAGGTGAGAGCCCTGACATTGTGGTGTCAAGACAACAACCTCCTGCTCAACGTCAGCAAGACCAAGGAGTTGATCATGGACTACAGGAGGCTGCAGGGAGGGGGGCATGCCCCCATCCACATTGAGGGAACAGCAGTAGGGAGTGTCAGCTGCTTCAGATTCCTGGGGATTAACATCAGTAAGGATCTGAGCTGGTCACACTACACAGGTGTGGTCATGAAGGCAGCGAGACAGTGACTTTTCTTCCTCAGGCGTCTGAGGAAGTTCGGCATGGACTCCAGGATACTCACTAACTTCTACAGATGCACCACCGAGAGTATCCTGACTAGCAGCATCACGGCCTGGTACGGCAGCTGCACCGCCCTCGAACGCAAAGCTCTGCAGAGGGTGGTTAGATCAGCACAACGCATTACCAGGACTTAGCTGCCATCCAGGACCTCTACAGTCAGCGCTGCAGGAGGAAGGCACAGTGGATCATTTCTGGCCCCAGCCATCCACTTGCACACACACACCATACACACTTACTACAGTAACACAATGGCATACATATACCCCAAATATTATCATCACTATTATTATTATTTTGTTTATTATTTTATTATATATTATATTTTATTTCTACAATTACTATGTAAATACTGTTATTTAATTACCTACTATGCCCTTATTTTATTGTTACTGATGTGTAAAGTTGAGTTGGCTCTGAGACCAAGAATTTCATTGATGGTAATGATGTTGCATTGTTATCGAGCATATGACAATAAACTTGAAACTTGAAACATGCACGTCCTTCGCAACACGTGAAATCAGTCTACAGCTTCTCTTTCACACTGCTAATCCACTGTGATGAATGACTACATCTGACTGGCAGATCGCAGGCACCCAACTGACCAGAAGGGTCACTGTTGAGTGATGAGGTTATCCTGCCAACTGAAACCCCCCTCCCTGGGCAACTGGCCAAATGGCACAGTCAGGATTAGATATAGGCCATAGGACACATCACTGCACTACACATGAGTTTAACATTTTTTAGTAAACATGTTGCCAATTATTAGCATCTAATTAGCATGTCACTTAATGGTGCTTGAAAGGGTAAGGAATGTGTGCTTCCAAATGTACTTTATTTTCCAAATGGTGGCCAGCAGAGTGTAAAATAGTCACTGGCTCATCTGCAGTACTGTGTGTAGCTTGTAGGGTGTAGTCACTGGCTCTCCTGCAGCACTGTGTCTGGCCTGTATGGTGTAAAGTAGTAACCCCCAGAAAAATCTGATTTTCTTTAAGTTATGCAGACTATGACATCATACAAATACATTGATGTGACAAAGAAAAACAAAATATGCTAAAACATGTGTATTTAGTAAGCAGTCATGCATGCACATTGACATTGGTGTGTTTGGCCATGGGTTTTTCAACTTTGACCCCATGTCCCCATTAGTGAAATTTTCCTGTAACCCACTGCATATTAAATTTGTAGCCCAACACGTTCAAATACAGAATTAAAAGCCTTTAAGTGAATGTCAAAACGGGTGGTCTATCGATTACAACGTTCGATGCTGGCCGCTGCGACCGGGGTTTAATTCCACTGGCCATGCCAGTATCGGCTCTGCCCGGGAGTGCCACTAGGGGGTGGCAATTGGCTGTCTGCCACGGGGAGGGGGGAGGAAGCCAATATGAGTTCGCTGCATATAGGAGTGGCTCTGTGTACCAGTTACTGTTAGCGGCTTGGCGAGTGCCAGCTCGGAGGAGGCGGTACATTGCCTTTGTCACTGCTGGTCTTAGGGCTACGGCAGCAAACTCACAATACGAGGGGGAGATTAACATGAAAAGAGTGTGTGTAACCGGCTACTAAATTGGGAGAAAAAATGGGGGGAAAATCAGAAACTAAATATTAAAAAAACTGTACTAACTAGTGCATGTGGCTAGAGAGTGTGTCATTGGCTACTAAATGGGAGAACAAATGGGGGGAAAATACAGTACTTCATTTAAAGTTTCAGAAGCCAAAAACCAGGAACATTCAAAAACCAGTCCATCTGGCTGCCCTCCTACACTTTTTTCTGAATACTAATGTCCACCATGCTGTTTACAGCCACCGCACTGCAAAGATACATTAATGTACACAGACAGAGACATAGACAGACACACAGACACAGATACAGACACACACACCTGCACAACCCTCCAAAGCCAGACAGAGGCTCTGGAGCTGTGTCTGACATCCAAGGCCTTCCTGAGGTCACAGCAGTAGGCACTGCTTGCTATAAATACACACATACACACACGCACACACACACACACACACAGTGAAAAATACAGCAGGACATCTACCATCCATTTATTACCTTAATAAATGGATGGCAACATTGTTCCAAGGAAGAAACAAGAACCATTCTCATCCTGGCTGCTTGTGGTACAACAATCTGTGACTCATCCCTACCCTTACCTTACATGGACATGCTACTTTCACCTGTAGACAGTCAGCAACCCATGTTACACTTACTGTATGAATTATGACGGTTTTGCATAGCCACAGGACACAGTGACTGACAGAACAAACAGACCAAATCTCACAGGCAAGAGTCTTGTTTTCAATTGTTTTATTCAGAAATATAATGGTAAATGGGAATACAATACTTCTCAAATCATATTTGGATTTAATTTGAACAAAACATGACATAAAAAAACGTATAAAAAGTGGTGTGGCTAAACTTTTAAATGGATCTAATAATTTAAAATGCATATTCCTCCAAAGCCAATCTTCAGTAGCAATGACATCAATGTTCTTGTTCTTGTTCAAGCAATGCACAATTCTTCCAGGCTTTTTTCCCCTTCTCCTGTAGTTTAGTAAGAATCAGCGCTTGAGTTGTCAAAGCTGCCATTATGACTAAGGAGAAAAACTGCCCTCATATTTACACAGAAAGCCAAAGTCAAAAACTAGGAATGACAAAGGTCAACTACAGGAATGGAGGCTACATGTCTCTATAACAAATCTCAAAGGCTTCAAAGTAACAGGAGGGGTGGTGGGGTCAAAGATTTCCAAGTTCTAGAATGGTCCCCACACATGCACACACACACATACACACACAAGTGCATGTGCACATCTGCCCTGTAAATTGCAGAAATTAAACTTTTGTGCTTGCCCACCTCCCCTGGAACACCCCCCACCTAACCCCTCACCAACCCCATCCCCAAGAATATAGGCCAGTTCTGAATTACGTAATGGAATTCAAGGTTCGCCTTCATCAATGGCATACTGCTATATATGTATCGGGAAATGAGTGGTGAATGCTGGCAGCAAAGGTGTTCGTAAAGCGAACAGAGGGAGGGAGGGAGGGAGGGAGGAGAGAGGGACAGAGAAAGAGAGGGATGTGCTGCCAATGTCATCTCAGCACTGGAACGTTGGTAACGTAAAGGGAGAGTGGGAGGGAGAGAGGGAGATCGGGGAAGGGAGAGGGAGGGAGAGGGGGGAAGAGAGGGGGAGGGAGATGTCAGTGCTCGCCTCAGTGTGTTTATTTCCCTGGATGATGTATACAGGGCTCCGTTGGGCGTATAGATGCAGCAGTACCTCAATTAGCACTGAAGATGTATTCTCTATGATTAAAAATACTGAAATCCTATTCCTTTAAGATGCCTAAATAAATCAAATGGCATGTTGAAAAAGTGGGATACCAAAAACCATTTCAACAATAAAAAAACTCAAACGTAATTATATCCTCTAAACTCAACAACGCCAACACGTTTGTCCCAGCGCAGTGCTGAGGGAGGGAAGTTAATTTACATACCCGCCCCAATTATGCCAATTACGCGCTGAGGGGGGTGACCTGTGTACGAGGGTCTGGTTCTCCGACAGCCCCCAGACAGAGACCCTATCTCAGACCAGGCTCAGGATGTCTCTCCACCGGTCATACTCACAGTTCTGTTTCTCAGCATCTGCAGGCCCAGTTTGTCTGTCATTTCGCTGATGGGCATAGCATTCGGCAGGTCCTGTTTGTTAGCAAACACCAGTAGGACCGTAACTCTCAGCTCATCCTCCTGCAGCTTGAGTGTACAAGGAGAGATTGGATACATGAAAGCCCTGCACTGCTATGGCCTGAAACTACACACACACACACACACACACAGCTAAACACACACATGCATGCACACACATAAACACGCACCCGCAGACACACAGCTAAACAGATCCAGCATGCAGTAACACAGACCTTCCTCATGAAATCCTGCCTCTGGGTCATCTCTCCTCTTTTCAATCTCACTAAGGTAGCAGTCAACAATTCCGAGGTGCAGAGAGGTCCCAATCCCTTTGATGATTCTTAACCTCCCTCAGAAAAACACACACTTGTCGGTATGAGGAAAATATTTATTTATGTGGTCCAGGGGCAAGAGTTAATGTAAATGGAGTTGTATGCCTGTGCCCACATACTGCCCTGTAATTTAAGCGCTTTAGACATCAGTTTCAGCAATAAGAGAGACCTCTCATCAGTGTACTCAAATCTCCTCCCAAACACAATTGAGCAGATGATGTTAGAAACAGCATTGTTGACCAGGAAGTGCACATTAAAGGGTTCCCAGTCTTCTCCAGCACTGCCTGGTGAAGGAATTTGATCTCCTCCAGGATCTGGGATTCTAGGCTGTCCTTGCCCACTCCAAAGTCCCTCAAGGTGCTCACAGTGAATCTCTGCTGCTGTTTCCAGCTGTAGCCATTGTTTAAAGCTATACCGTGGCAGTCGTTGATCCCTCTGTTAAGAGGACAGTCAGGCCGGTCAGCAAAAGTACTTCCTTGACCAAACTGTAGCCATTCACCATGACAGTATTCAAATCAAATCAAATGGGGCTAAACCATGTGAAGGGAGTACAGATCCAGGAACTGGGGTAGGCATGGGGGTGAGGGTTGATGGGGGCAGCTCACACTTCTCACAGGATCTAGGGCTCGGGGGCAGGTGCCCCCGAATCAGAGGCCGAGGCAGAGAAAAGAACATGTAGTCAGAAAAAAAGCAGTGCTATAGCCAGTAGCATTATGTAAGAGCAGGGGAGCACAAGCATAGGAAATATACAGATAGCCCCAACGGATGCAAGCTATGGCAGCATACCTATTAGGAGAGGGACAGAAAATACATGCAGCCGAGAGAGTTGCAAACCATCCACACCCGATGAAGGATAAAGTATGGAAAGTTTTCAAGACACTAGGGCACGGCCTTCTCCATCTCTCCAACTAGATTATGTTTGGCAGGAGGCTAGGCTGCAAATATATGTTTTTAATAAAGACTTATAAAATTGAAACTGTGTCCGAATCCCTAACATACTTTGGTAAACCGTTCCACAACAGAGGAGCTCTAAATGAGAAGGCTCTACCACCAGCTGTGCTTTTCAAAATTCTAGGGAGTAATAGATGGCCGGCTTCTTGTGAACGAAGCAGTCGTGTGAGCTTATAAGGGGCAATCATTTCGGTCAGATATATAGGTGCAAGTCTGTTCACTGCTTTAAAAGTTAGCAAAAGTTACTTTATAATCAGCCCGATATTTAACAGGAAACCAATGTAGTGATGCTAACCAGCTAGCTAACACAATCACACGGTTACAGAACACACCGTGTGTAACTACACAGAGAGAAACGCACAGACAACCGCGTTCCCCCCATAATGCCCCGCGCACACATTTCAGATGAGCGACCCCCCTGGATCGCTACATAGCCCCATTGCAAGGGGTCAGCCGTCCCCGGCGACCCCACCATCCAACACATAGTCTCTTAAATGTGGTGGCGCGCACCGGGAGAGTCTCTGGGGGAAAGGGGTCTGGGCGTCTCACCTGCTGTCTCGGTGGAGAGTGAAATCATTTGTGGTACGCCTTCGTCTCGGTGTCAAGAGCGCTGTGCACGGCTGGCTGCGGTCGGTCAAGTGGTGAAGTAGACTGGCGATCGGTCAAGTGGTGAAGTAGACTGGCGATGGTGGACGGAGGCCTGGGCCGCTGGAGCGGCGCAGCACTAGAGGCAGGTGGTGCCGTGCAGCAGGCAGATAGCTGTTGGATGATGGCAGGCGATGCAGGCAGGGCAGCAATGGGCGAGGCCGCAGTCTGACAGTGGACCCGCCTCCGGCAGCGGTCGGACTGGAGGGCCACGGCCTGGTCCCCAAATCGGAGCACCGCCGAGGAACATCCACACATGCATTCCATCCCGTCATCAAGTCCAAGCCGATAATGCACATCAATGTTTGTCAATATCAGCCAGCCAGAACTCGTGCGTTGCTTCTTTGTCACCGAGGCGGACGTGTACCTTCTTTTCTCCCCGCATGCTAGCTCGCTCCCCTGTAATGGTCTGCATCTGCTCATCAGTGATGTCGTCACTAATGGCTCTTGGATCCCCGCTTCCGACACCAGTGTAGCAGGCCTGCGTGAGGTGATGTATCAAGAAAGACACAGAGTCCAGTTGTAATGCAAAAATGACCATGCTAGTAGCCACTTTATTAAAAGAAGCGATAATTATCCGTGCTCCATACACCACAGCTACGGATAATATCAGTGGTAATCATCCGTGTTCCATACACCGCACAAGTACAGATGATACCCAAAAACCCTCGCCAAAAACCATTAAAACGCCTTCCCTAGATGTTGCAACATTCAGGAAGTAACAGTCAACGTCACACTTAGTCGATGAACACTTTTGCCCTGGAACACGAGGGACTACACTAAACAACCTGGGCACACTGGTCGCGGTGGTTCCAACAACTAACTCACTGCGACCAGCTAGCTTCACAATCACACGGTTACAGAACACACACATTAAGGGCTAACATTACATTTGAGTAATTACAGGGAGAGACGCACAGACAGACAAACGCGTTTCCCCCATAATGCCCCGCGCACACATTTCAGATGAGCGACCCCCCTGGATCGCTACAATACCATACTATAATAATGATTTGTTTAGTTGTCCTGGCTTTTAATAATGTATAGATACCTTGAGGTTGAAAAACAATCAAATTATTTATCTTGATTCAGGTCCAGAATGCAGTGGTTAGCGGAAAGACTGGACTCAGATGTACAGATGAGTGGGTGGAATGAAGATGTTTATACAAATGATTTCAAATCATGACAAAGAAATGTTCATTTAAGTTTATTGAAATGCATATAACAAAAAATCACATTTACTTTTACTATGTCTTGATGTCTGTCTAGTATCATCCGTAACCTAGCACCTGGTTAGCCTTCGCCTCGTAACTGGTGGTCGTTCATAGCCTGGGGCTGTGTTCGAAACCGTTCACTCGTTCCCTATTCCCTATATAGTGTTCACTATATAGTGTTCCATGTAGTGAACGATTAAACTGTTTTCAGACACTACAACTGAACGTCATTTGCGTTAAAAAAAAATGTGCCGGATATTCAGGTGACGCAAGCGGATGCGCCCAGTATCACGTAAACAAACCGAGCACTCATGACAGCAGGTTGAAATGTACTGAGGTAGTATCGGGTTTGCATGTTCGGTTTTGAATGTTAAATCCCAGATAAATTGTTGAAATTCTAATGATGTGCAAGTGTGGTTTTGTCAACTGTGGTACTGTCTGCTAGCCACTGCTTTAGCCACCAATAGCTACCGTTATGGAAGTCGTGAGCTAACTAGCTCGTGTGCTAATGTTAGGATAACTCACGAGCTCACGACTAGAACCAATTTCCATAGCGGTAATAACGGTAGCTATCGGTGGCTAAAGCAGTTAGCTAACGTTACCATCACCATGATTCCTGTTGCTGTTTTACTGCTGTTGGCTCAACTTGTTTTCTTGAGGCATAAATGGAGGCGAACTCAAACTCGCATTAGGCGTCTTAAGACATCTTTCGTTGATTCGCCGACGTTGTCAACCGGTAAATAGACCAACATCTATTAGCTAACATGTTAGCTAGCTTTAAGGTCAACTACTGGCCCCTACTGGCTTTCTGGTCAGTTGGCTAATGTTCAAGAAGTCTGTAACATTAGGCTACTTTAGTGTTCCACCACTTACCCCCTGTAGACAACCCCAGCAACTGTGACAGCTGTGTTGTGAAAACATTTATTCATTAAAAAAACGACGTCCCGCCGGCGGGACATAGATACGATCTGCGCGAATTCGGCCAAATACAGAAAAGTTACGTTAACAAAAGTGCACATGCCTTATATGGCTAGAAAGCTACAATTCTTGTGATTCGAATGATATAAACTATTCCAAGATAAGATCACAACAGCAGGTACAATCAGCCGCTATGTCAGACCTACAACAAACCAACAACCGAACAAAATTCTAGTCAACTCACCTACAAATTCAAATTGTAATCCACCGATCGATTACAATCCGACTAAAACGCTTATGTGACATTGGCAAAGAGTCCAGGCGATCCAATCCAGTAAAATATATAGTCCAAACCTCATTTTTCCTTCAAAACACGCAAGGACCGCTGGAGCAAAAATACGCGTTTCTCTACAGACATGCGTAATCTTGCAAGTTTTCAGCTTCTAACTCCGGGTCAGGATCTCAGAATTACCATATTTTACTACAAAAATGTCTGACAGGTCTGACCTTTTTAATGACACCTCATTTGACCAAATAGGAGCTCCCAAGCGGCCTCAATAGCCGTCAATAGCCAATGCGTGTCCGTGTTCACGGGATTACCAGCCTTTATTTGATTTACGATAGCCTTATCAAATCGAAGCCCGATTTAGCTGATAACTGACACATATCATTGTTTAGCTAATCCAATGAGCTAACGACATTTGGTTGGTTGAGCGGTCCTATATAAACTCACTTCTGGATAGGTTTATTGTACCAGTGGCCGCAGCGTAATTGCGCATCCCTATGATTACACACCTATGCGAATAATCTAGTAATGGCGAAACGGAGTGAAAATTTGAAATATTCAAGTATTTCATTATATTATAACATATATTGTTGTATATTTTGACATAAATAAACTATAGTTTAGTCTTTTGTTTGACTGTGAAGTGTATGTCTGTGCCTGTGTTTGTCTTTTGTTTGACTGTGAAGTGTGAATTGTATGTGTGTGCTGTGTGTGTCCCCCTTTGTGCCCTCGCTCTTTTGTTTGACTAGGGAAGTGTGAAAGTGTATGTGTGTCTTCCCCCTTTGTGTTTCATTGTGTGACTGAACTGCTGATGTGAGATGAGCTGTAAAAAAAGAATACAGAAAGGACACTATAACCTCACTCAGGGATTTTGTAAATATTTTTTGTAAATAGTTCATGTTTGCTGTGTTTTATTTATGCTCTATACTTTTTTGAATGCAAATTTTATTTTTATTTCAAAATTGTATTTGTTCAGACAAGAAAGAAAAGGCCCTTTTGGAGTCTCCAAATGGCACAGTTTGGGAACGCCTGGTGGTACCCTTCAAAAAAACTGTGTAATATGTTCATTTTTTGAGGTTTTGTTCTGAAATTTGAACCTGAACTTGGTAACACTTCATGCTATGTTCCTATGGTGTTTTCCAGCTTATACCTACCAGCTATAGTCACCTGCAGGCATCTGTTTCTACAAAAAATTCCAGGCGGAATTTATATCCTTCAAATTCAGCACATTCAGACCACTATTACACAGTGCCAGAGGCACTTAGTGATTCTGACTGTTTTGCAATTCAAAAATTCAGAGTGTTATCTTTTGAATGAGACCAAAACCATGCATATACTGCAAGCGGTTGAAGAGCAGCTTTAATTTACTTTTGGGTATGTCGTTTTTGGGCGTTTTTGATAAATTCACTTAAACATGTAAGACACTTACACATGAATTTATAAACACTTAAACATGGACACTAACATTTATGAACATAATGTATGAATTTTAACGTTATCATAATGTTCATTTTAGCTGGAGCCCCAGAGAGCCCCCTACTGCAACTTGAATGCCACCATGCCAGTCCTTCGTCTGTACCTGGATGAGGATGCAGACCTGAAGCCACATTACAGGCTTAGCAGAGCTTCCCTGCAGCACCTGATTGGGATGCTCCGTACTCATCAGGATCATGGATGGGGCATTACCTTGAGGTGCTGGTCTTCGTATTTTGGCTAGCCAGTGCCACCTCCTACCGTGTGGTGTCGAGGAGTTTTAACATCCCAAGAACAACGGTCCATGACATGGTGCACCGGGTCACCAAGAAGCTGCTGAAACTGAAGAACCGTGTCATCCATTTTCCAAGCCACGCTGACCTAGAGAATGTAGGAAATGGATTTGCTTAGCTTGCTGGCTCCCCGGCCTTCTCCAGGGTTGTGGGCAGCATTGACGGCTGCTAAGTCCGAGTGAAAGCCCCCTCTGCGGATGCCCAATGCTACCTGAATCGCAAATTGTTTTATTCAGTTCAGCTTCAGGCAGTCTGCAACCATCAGGGGATGTTCCTGGATATTTTTACAGGATGCCCAGGGTCTGTCCATGACACAAGAGTCCTGAAAAATAGTCCACTGTACACCCAGCAGCTGTATCCACCAGAAGGCTTTTGCATCCTTGGGGATGGTGGGTACCCTTGCCTGTCAGCACCCATTGCTCTCATCACTCCGTACAAAGAGCCAGTGCACCTTGTTGTTGCCAGGAGGTTCAACCACCATCACGCCAAGGCCAGGTCCATCATCGAACGGTCGTTTGGCATCATGAAAACCCGCTGGAGATCCATTTTCTTCAAGTCGCTGGAGGTGAAGCCAACCTTCGCGCCTCAGGTCATCGCTTGTTGCACCATACTGCACAACATCTGTGTTTCCAACGGAGACATTATGGAGCCAGCCGAGGAGGTCTTCAGGCCTGATGACAACGCTGACGAGCCACATCTCCACCAGGATCAGCAGCGTGGGGAGCAGATCAGGGAGCATATGGCAGCGGCTGTCTCTGCTCTGGATGGTCCAGTGGCAGCTCTTGAGGTCCACGATTATCTTTAATTTTTTTTAAAAGACAGAGCTGCCAGACACACACTCAGTGAGTGTTGAGTGTAAATGATTTGTAAATGTGTTCTGCATAATCCGTTCATTTTTTGGATTTGATTTTTAAACTAATCAGTTCAGTTAACCCACATGTGTCAAAGTCAAGGCCCGCGGGCCGGATCCGGCCCGTGAATGAGTTCTCTCTGGCCCGCGCGATGATATTTAATTATTATTAAAACCGGCCCGCAGTATTATGTGCCCGCAGCACCATAATACTACAAGTCCCAAGATGCACTGCGAGTGCATTGGCGCGTACTGAGCACAGTCACAGCGGAGACCTAAACATCGCCGCCGATTTTCATCTCCCTCTCCCCCAAAATGGCAAAAAGAAAGGTAGACGCTGAAAACAGGGGGTTTCAAGACAGGTGGGAGGCAGAATACATGTTCACCGAAGTAAAAGGAAAGCCTGCGTGTCTTGTGTGTGGAGATAGCGTGTCTGTTATGAAAGAATATAACTTAAGAAGGCACTATGAAACATCAACGAAACACACAGACGCACAGAAAGACAAATACAAGAATATGAACACAGAACAAAGGCTACAGAAGGTAGAAGAGTTAAAAAGAAATCTTAAGTCCCAGCAGGCTATGTTCACAAAAGCCAAATCACAAAGCGAGGCTGCAGTTAAGGCCAGTTTTATTGTGGCAGAAGAGGTCGCAAAATCAGCCCGGCCATTTACCGAGGGAGACTTTGTAAAAACTGTATGCTCAAAGTTTGTGACGTCGTGTGCCCAGAAAAAGGCAGCTATTTTCAAATGTGAGTCTGAGCAGAAACACAGTTGCTGACCGTGTAAACCAGCTTTCCACTAATCTTAAACAACAGCTTGTGGAAAAGGAAAAGATTTCATCGCATACTCCTTGCTGTGGATGAGAGCACCGACATATCGGACATTGCTCAGCTGTCAATCTTCATCCGTGGAGTGGACTCAAGCCTGTGCGTGACAGAAGAGTTTTGGGATTATGTCCGATGCATGGCACAACTACAGGAGAGGATCTGTATGAACAGGTATCCGGGTGTTTAAAAGACATGGAGCTACCTTGGGATAAACTTGTGGGACTAACAACAGACGGAGCGCCCGCAATGTGCGGTCATAAAAGTGGCTTGGTGGCAAGGATTCGGGACAGAAAAAAAGGAGAAAGACGGCACAGGTGAGCTGATATCTTATCACTGCATCATACACCAGGAGTCGTTGTGTGGCAAAGCTTTGAAAATGGAACATGTAATGAGCACCATAACACGAGCAGTTAACTTTATTAGAGCAAAGGTTTAAATCACCGCCAGTTCAAGACGTTTCTGGAGGAGTTACATTCTGAGTATGGTGACCTGCCCTATCACACAGAGGTGCGGTGGCTAAGCCAGGGAAAGGTGTTGAAAAGGTTCTTCGAGCTGCGTGAGGAGATCTGTCTGTTCATGGAAAGCAAAGGGAAAGACACTACAGAGCTCCGCGATAAAAAGTTCCTGTGTGAAGTGGCATTTCTGTGTGACATCGCTGGCCATCTGAATGAACTGAACCTGCTGCTGCAGAGGCGGGGCCATGTCATCTCTGACATGTATTATACTGTGAGGGCGTTTAAAACCAAGCTGAGCCTGTGGGAAACGCAGATGCGAAAAAATAACTTTGACCATTTTTCGTGTTGCAAGACCATGCACGAGCTGGTCTCTAAACAGCCTACTGAGCCTAGTGAGCCTACTGTCGTGTTCCCGAGTACACAGTTTGCTGACAAACTCGGCATACTTGCTGCCGACTTCAGGCGGAGATTTTCCGACTTTGAAGCCCAAAAAAGCAGGTTTCAACTGCTCAGCAATCCATTTGCAGTTGAGGTGGAAAGCGCACCAGCAAATCTCCAAATGGAGCTGATTGAGCTCCAGTGTAATGACACACTGAAGGCAAAATATGAGTCCGTGGGCGCTACTGAGTTTGCTCGTTTCATTCCCGACACAATGCCAGAGCTGCGCACCCAAGTTGCTCGCACGCTGTCTATGTTTGGTAGCACATACCTGTGTGAACAACTGTTTTCATTGATGAAACTAAACAAAACATCACATAGGAGTCGTCTTACTGATGAACACCTTCACTCAATCCTGAGGATTTCCTCAGCTCAGAGCCTGATCCCAAACATTGATGAACTTGTACTCAAGATGAAACACCAAGTATCTGGCTCAGCCTCAGACAAGTGAGCAGAAAGGACTTGGACTTGATATTTCTTTGAAGGGAATTTTTTTTAATCTTCAGTTGAATGGACCTAATTTTATTATAAAAGACAGTCATTGGTGAGGATAAGAGCAGCACACTGATTTGTTTTTAATGCATGCTGTTTCATTTATGCATTTATCTTGCCATTGAGCTTTGAAGGAAAATTACATTTTGCTGTTTACCTGTTAAAAAAAAAAAAAAACGTTTTCAATTTATTGCTGAAAGAGCCTTGAGAAAATATTGCAACTGATTTTATTTATGTTTTACTTAATTTAATTTAATGATTAATGTTAAGTGCAATATAAGCTGTGTTATTGGTATTGGTTCAATATGTGCAATAATTTCGAGTGTTAATAAACATTGAACCAGCCCGGCCCTCCACTTGTACCATTTTTTTAATTTTGGCCCCCTGTGTATTTGACTTTGACATGACTGAGTTAACCACTACCTGTGCTTTGGACTTAGTACTGCCTTTCTCCAGTGTGCACATGCATAACAACTATGTATACACGTCACTTGCACATGGCTGTATATTTCTTGTACTGTGCTGAGCATACTGTATGAGACCAAGATGCCACCCAAACCATGGACTGTTCCAACTGCCACCGTCTGGCAGAGGGTACCGCAGTCTCCTGTCCATGCATGTATGAGAGAAAGTAAGAGGGGAAAAAAAGGACTCATGGCTAAAGATGTAATGTTATTATGTTTGGTATGTTGTGAGTTGTGTGTTGTGTGAATACACTGAATAAATGTGGCAAAATTGACAGCAAACTTTAAATGCTTTTTTCTCAAAAACATGCTTTGGTGACATTGGATATGTAATAGGCCATAACTCGCTTGATATTTGGAGTAAATAAATAATATTGGTATATCTCCTCTTTCCATCTGTGTATACAACTCAAAAGGTGTTAAACTTTGTTATTCATAACACCAATGTTGCCATTACTCACAAAATTAGGTTGATTCATGCCCTTCTGCAACAGCAGGTGTAATACTTCAAAATCTGTGAGATGTAAATCCGTCTTCAGTCAAAGGGTCACTGCAGGTGAGGTTCACTGTGGTGGTTCAGGTGTGGTTGGCCATTTGACTGTGTTAAGAGTAAAGTGTTCAGTGTTCTGATGAACAGTTCTACTGTTTTACTGGATGGGGCAAAGTTTTGCTATAGTAATACAGAGATGTGTTACAGATGTAGTTAAACAAAAAACAAAAAAAGGCTCAAAATATATTTTTCTCAATACGTCTTAAACAGATCCTCTCATCCGTCTTCCTTCCTTCCTTCTCTGTCATTACTACAATGCAGTAATTGAACATTAGGCCCTACCTACACTATTTATTTTTAAGTGCAAATGTAGAATTAATTAGCCAGGCATATGTTTTAAACAAAATGTATTTATATTTTCAAATAACAACTTTTCACTATAATCACTATACTATACTAACTATAAAATCTAACCACTTTCACAATTTCTCAACAATATTTTCAAGAAGAGACAGAAGCCTCTCCTCCTGCTGTTCCTCCCTCCTGGCTCTCTCCTCTGCCTTCTCTGCTTCCTTCTGTAGAAACTCCAGGACAGGGTCTGCCCGCTGTCTTTTTGATGGCCCTGGCCCTAACTCCTCTGTCTCCTCCCTCTCTGGTCTGTCTCCTGCCTGTCTGGTCTCCTGTCCTGCTGCAGGCTCAGCCACTGCAGTAGCCTGAGAATTTGCCCCCCAGGTGGAGGCAACAAGGACAGGAGGCTGGATAGATGGCCTCCCCCCAAGTGCCTCATCCATAAGGGGGTACCATGTCCAAGACCCCGCAGTGGCTTCCCCTGACTCCGTCCCCTGGCCAGTAGGTGGTTGTTTGAGTTCCTTAAAATGATCAAGGCACGGACTTGTCAAAAAACGGATATAATAAGGCACAGCACAGTACACAATGTCACTACATGAATGATTCTTAAGCTGTAGAACAAGCATTGTGATAAGAGCTGAGGCACAACAAACCTTGTAGTTTTTCTTGAGGTTTTCCCACTTTTTGGCTGCTCTAGCCAGGGTTACCACCCCCTCCAGACCTATGTCTTTAAGGACAGTCCTAGGTAACACAAACAAAGTATTACTTACATTTGCATTCATCAAATGACTTGTACAAACAACATTATAAAGTCTTATGGCTAAACCCTTTATGAACAATAAGGTCATAACTGTTACATGTAAGTACATTAATTTCCCTAACGTTATATGAATTGTACAGTGTATAATGTACAGTACAATTGTACAGAATTGTATTCAGTAGGGAAAACAACGTAACTTTATCACTCAAAATATTGTAATTAGCTCTTACTCCCATCTGTGAACCGCTGCGTTTCTTCGCCTGGAGAAGGCAGCTGTATGCTCTATCCGGGCGTTGATCAGTTTCTCAACATCTTCATCAGTCCCTTGGAATAAGCGACATTTGGCAAATTTACTTGACGACTTTAGAGTCAGTTATTGCTAACGTTAGTCTAACGTTGTTACCTCAGTGATAGCCTGGTTTTTGTAAAGCCCATTACGTTTGAAATGTGCTATATAAAGAAATCAGAGCTTTCCTGAGGTAACTTAGGAAAACGTAACTTAACGTACAAAAGCCAGGCTATTAATGTGTTAAATACAGAAAAGGTAGCTAGCTTAACGTTACTTACATTTATAAACGAAATTAGCCGCTGTAGACACACACTTCTGCTTCACGTCTTCTCCTTCGGACTGACACGGCCGCATTGAATTGTGGTATACGGGAGAAATTGGGGTACATTCGCTCTTCACTACAAATCGCTGTGAACTGTGGGTATTCTATAGTGCACTTTAAAGTGAACGAAATTAACAGTTGAGAATTCGAACAACACTACAAAATGGCGAACACATAGTGCACTATATAGGGAATAGGGAGCGGTTTCGAACACAGCCCAGGAATAACTCCGGATTCGGGTGCAGCTCCGTTTGTGGTGTAAAAAATTTAAAGAACAAGCATACACCTTCTTCGGTGGATGTTTTAACTTCAGTGCTGCAAGTCATTCTCTTGTTTTCGTCTCGTCCTTGGGCATTGAATGTAGTGCATGGGGTGGGACAAGGACACGTTTTACGAACTCATGATTGTGTTGAAAACAGGCTCCATTCATATTTTTTTACGTTTTCGGAAGTTAACTTGCGCACCCGCGAACAGCACATGTTCAGCCCGAAGACATTATCTATCGGTGAGAATTCTAAACGTAAGCCACATTTAGCTAGCAACTTGCCTTTGGTGCTAACGTAAGTAACAGTCCCGAAAATGTGTCGAGTGTCGAGTGTCATGGTCTCTCTCAGGAAAGTGGTCAATCCACAAAAAAAAGAAAACGTCGGTACAACTATCCTGGACCTAGGGTCACTTTCAGATCACTTCAAGTTGAATAGTAAAGACTGAGGTATTTAGTGGCCAATGCGCAAAAAATAGCACCTCTGATCCAACACAAACTTCTTCCTTGTGTAGCGGATGGGCTCACGTGAGCGCCCGCTGCAGAGTGACGGGGATAAGAGCGCGATTAGTTCCCGGAGTTAGGGACTTGAGTCTTTAGCTCGGCGATCTTAATTAGGCCATAAGGTGAACGCCGAAAATGTGTCTAGAAAGCGAATCTCGTTCCCATCAAACCCGACTACATACTTTTTACTTCATAAAAAATATCTATTGGTGTTGAGCGAGAGAAAAAAAAGTTATACTCGTGGAATCCTGCAGTTATTTTATAATCAGTGTTTAAATTCGGTACTACGTCCTGGGCGTAATCAATAGTTTGTTGGACCAGAGTGTGTTCGGCACTTATTGATCAAATTGTGCATTGTTATCGTTGAATGTCCATTACTTTGTCAAATCTCGGTCGAGGTAGACCTCTGCCTACGGTTCTGTAGCTGTCAATGGCCTCACAGATGCTGCAAGAATAAAGTTGCAAGCAGAACCATCAGCAGTTTTTTATTCCCATTCATTACATTACATTACAGGCATTTAGCAGATTATTTTATCCAAAGCGATTTACAATAAGTGCATTTAACGTAGGTAAGCAAGAGAACTGCTAGTCACCGGAAATCACAAGTACATCTCCCTACTAAACAAGCATCCAAGAGCATAACCAGTCCTGAGGTAAGTGCAAGAACAAATCTATCTTATCTTAAGTTACATTACATAATCAATTAATCACATAATTACATGTTGCGCAGGCAGTGAGCATTTGGGCAAAGATATCTCACATTCCGGGTCAAAAATATCGCATTTCGCATCGACAGATTTCAATGAAATTTCACCAGAAACAAGAAAATGTTAAATTAACGTCCTGGATACCTTTTACTTAGTCCTGAACTTGCGATATATCATTTTGAAAGCACTAAACACACTTTCGGAGGACTTTTGGCAGGATTTCCTTCATCTTCGCTACTGCTTGTTAACGACGTGGAGGCACACATCTTGGAAGCTAGTTCCAAAAAGCCGCCACCTTATCTAGCGGGATCACGTGACGGCCGCTTCACCACTCGTCAACAAACTATTGATTACGCCCAGGACGTACTAGTACCGAATTTAAACACTGATTATAAAATAACTGCAGGATTCCACGAGTAGAACTTTTGTTTTCTCGCTCAACACCAATAGATATTTTTTATGAAGTAAAAAGTATGTAGTCGGGTTTGATGGGAACGAGATTAAACGAAAAACGGGTTCACCTTATGGCCTAAATCGCTCTCTTGTCGCGTCGAGATCTCTAGGTTAGAAACTCGCTGCGTGCAGAACCAACACCGTCACACTTGCAGCCAATGCAAATAAACAAGTCCGCTTTCACCGCTGGCATTGGCTAAACGGCGAGCCTATATCGGTCTTTTAATTGGTCAAATGCATGTCAATATCGACTACAGGTCCCGCCCCTCCAATACTTGGACGTGTCTTCTGCGCGAGCGATTCAGCGCAGCCTGGTTTTAAGTGTATTTCATTTCTAGTATGGTGGCCGTTACTTGCAGAGAAGGAGAAGTTGTTCGAATTTGTCCTCAGTTTTACCGGGGTGGGCAGTAGCATCGTCTCGATTGCTATTCAACCAAGTCTTTCAACGCCATGGCTTAAGGCAGAATCGGTTGCAGATTTTTGGCGTTGCGTGTCGCTACAAGCATTATCGTCTTGATTTTCTTGTCTACTTTCTAAAAAGTTTTGAATTTGTTTTGATTTCCAGGTCATAAAGTGCACGACAGTACTGCCAGACTGCAACTACATTCGCTGCGCGAGCGAGAGGGAAATATTTTAAACCGAACTTGTGAATAGGCCCAACGTGGGTGACGTTGAGTTCCTAGTAATTATTGAATTTATTTCGAGACATGCACTAGACGTTGCCTGGGACTTATCGGCGCTCTCGTAAATAATTTTGCCCATAACGGAAAATCATTTTTTTTGGCAAAGGACGAATGTGCTCATACCACCTCATACTACTCGGCGCGGGGAGTGGCATCTAGCTTTACGGTTTTGGTCTTGCGGGAGAGTGCAAACGTTTTAAAATATATATTAGCTAGTCAGTTAGCTTCACACCGAGGGATTATGGTGTCAAGGGCAGTTGTTTAAATTGATTTTGAAGATACAATATATGGCTAGCTTAATATGGGTAACGTTAATTGCTGGCAGATGTCTTAGCAAGGTAGCACCTAGCTAGCAAGCTAGCTTCAACTATAGCAGGGGAGAGCTTGGCAAAGTGAGGAGCTAGCCGAGCTAGATCAATGGGGGGATGCGGTCATAAACTCAATACAGGTAGCTATAGCTGGCTATCTTACTAAAATATTTCATTTTTACGGAATATTAACTCATTCTGTAAATTAGTGTATGGAATTGAGACGCCATACATGCGCACTACTTCAATATTTTCTCTTTGAATCGAGGAGCGTTACCTAACCGACAGTTCAAAGCAAGTCCTTATAGTTAGCTAGTAGCTAATTCATTAGCCTGCCATGTGAGGTTAACAGTAGCAAGGAAGCCAGCCACCTTTTTATGGAATTGTGTTTCGTCTTAACCACTGCTGCTGACAATATGGAGGCATTCCTCGACGTATTAACGACCTGCACATGGGGGATTAGACGTTTGTTGGACGTTATGTAGCTAGCTAGTAAAACAAGTGTTTGTGTCGATGTTTGTTTTTTGTAATCTGACTTTTTTCGAAAGGGGTGGCATATAATTAATTAAAGACATAATTGGATGCTAGCTATCCAACTGCCAAATCAATTAGCTAATAAAGGAAAGTGGAAAGTTTGCCAGTCTGGATCAATAAAACTTGTCTTTCGTCTCTGTGAGTGACATTCCCAAGCTTTCATCAATGCCTTCGGCCCTGGCCGTTTTTACCTGCCGCCAGAATTCACACCCCTTTCAGGAACGCCATGTCTACCTGGATGAACCAGTCAAGATCGGGCGCTCTGTGGCTCGCAGCCGCCCAGCCCAGAACAACTCAACGTTCGACTGCAAGGTGTTGTCAAGAAATCATGCACTCGTCTGGTTCGATCACAAGACGGACAAGGTAGGTTTCTCAGAGCTAAATCTCGACCAGATAGGCACGCAGATCTGGTCGAACGGGTTGTACGTGTGCGAAATGTGATTGCATGTTTGCACAGCATCAAACATACCTAACGTTAGAGTCCTTTTTGACAGCTGGAAGAGAAAATGTTCAGCGTCTTTTACGTTTTGAGGTTAGCAGGCGAGCCAGCTCGCTGCCAGCCAATGACGATAGCTTGCTAGCTCGCTAGCTAATTTACCAGGCCCTATGAGCAGGGGCGTTGCTAGAGTCTGGTGGGGCCCTAGGCAAAAATTCCCAGGGGGCCCCTCCAACCAGCGTTCATCGCCATTATGTTATAAATAATGTGACACCAATGAAAAATGTATGCTTGGTCCAGCCCTAATCTATCTGAGTTCTGTATACACATGTAAGGTCAGTGTGTAAGTAACAACCACTAGGCTGAGGACTCAATCGCACGACTCAGAGACAGGATCACAGTTCAAATATTTTACTGGTGATGTGAATACAAAACAGCTCAGAACAAGATACGTTAAAGTGAGACTTTTAAAAATAAAACCTAAACATGACAAAATCTGATCAATGGCTGTTTTAGTTTTGAGCCTCATCTGGAGTTCATGCCAACTCTTCATATTGGTATTGTGTGTCTTTGAATACTCATGTTCCTTTAAATGACTAGCTAGGTTCTTCCCATGTCTAAATCCCCCTTTGGTTAGTGCATTGTCCAGTTTTCCAAAAAGTTTGCACGCAAAACAGAAGACTGAGTCTGTGCTAACTGAATACAGAAGCCATGTTCGCTGTATCTTCTCCCCATTTTTCATGACCATTTTGTAGTGTTCCTTTGTGAATCTACGTGGATTTTTCTCAGAATTCTGGGGGAAGACTATATCTTTGACTTGTATAGGTCCTCTTGTTACTATTGCACACAGTTCAGTATGGCCTAGGACACTTGGCCATTGTGCAGGGTCTTCTGATGTGGTCAAGCATTTTATAGTGGTGGTGATGCTACTGCTTGAGGTAGGGGGTGACGTGTTATCTTCATCATGGTCAGGTGTAGTTGTCTCACTGGAGGTGGACGTTGACGGAACTGATATGACAAAAAAACTAAACCAGGGTATATATTATAATGAATTGTTAGAGGGCATGGCATGTTATCAATTAAAGTGTAATACTGAACTTACAGTTTTCATTATCAGCATTTGGAGGGGGCACTTTATCCTTCCCTTTTGCTGTCAAAAACATACATAATGATCCCGAGGAGAGATAAAGTGATATAACGTTAGTGGGTCTAGCTCTGCTAGCTAGCTAACATTATCCGGCCAGCAAGCTACACGTTAGCTAACTAGCTACTAGCTAGTGTAATTGTAAAACAGCAAGACACGGTAACCAGTGGCTAGCTAATGACACAAAACATTCAGCTTTCAGGGTGCACAGTATGGAAAAACATCAAACGTAGCTGTCTAACTACAAACTACTAGCACACATATAGCTAGGTGAACTAACAAAAAACGTGAAACTTAATAAACACTATTAGTCTAACGCCGCTAGCTTAGCATCGTTCTCCCGTCTCCTGGTAAAATGCTAGCAGCAGCTAGCTTTAGACTAATGGTGTTTATTCTTTCAGCATTCAATTATTTTATACTTAATCATAATTATCTGCCATTATCTGTTCCACTTACCACTGTATTTCTTTCTTTTTTCCTCATCTTCTTTTTGTTTGTTTCTTTTCTTGCTTCCAGAAACATAGCTCCTCTTCATCAGTTTTCATTTCTGGATTCATTCGACTAACTGATTCAAACTTCGAGACGCGAGAGAACGTCACCATGGGGCCCCCCTTAGGGAGGTTTCCTACTGAGATGTCATTGCAAACCCATTGGTTGTTTAAGCCAAGGGGAGGGAGTTGCTGCAGTTACTGTCTGCGGTTGCCACATTTTGAGACATTGCTGTTGTGATCCAGCTGGTCACTTTATATGTCAAGCAATTAAATACAACGTTCTAATCTTTAAAAAAAGAAAAGAAAAAAAGGACATTGCTGTGGGGTAAAGTTTGTCAGCCCTCGGGGGCCCCCTAACGGCCTGGGCGCCCCAGGCAGTTGCCTGCCTTGCCTGTTGACAAACAACGCCTCTGCCTATGAGAAAGACGATGATTTGACGGGTGATTAGTGTGACTGAAATTAATTATGTTAAGATGGTTTGTAACAGAAAAGGTTTCCAATGAATGTCAGTTTGTTAGCTTTCTTGGTAATCGATAGTAAAGAAAAACGCCCTCATAAAATGGAAATGTGTAGCTAAAGGCCTCGACATGCTTCTGCGTAACTTGTGCGATTTATTCGCATATCGCGCAATGTCGCAAGCACTCGGCAATTTATACAGTGCCTATAGAAAGTCATCATACCCTTTTGAAATAGTCACTTTTTTGTCTTACAGCCTGAAATGAAAGTACATAAAATACATATCTTTCCAGCATTATTTACACATTTTGCCTTACAACATTCAAGTGAAAAAAAGGGCTACATTTCGGATAATAAAAAAAAAAACTAGAATAACAGGGTTGGAAAAATGATCAGTCCCCTGATTTAATACTTTGTAGAGGCACCTTTTCCTTTAATTACAGCCATCAGTCTGTTTGGATGTCTCTAGCAGCTTTGCGCACCTAGATTGGGCAATATTTGCCCATTCTTCCTTGCAGAACTGTTCCAGTTCAGTCAAATTACATGGTGAGTGGTGATGGACTGCACTCTTCAAGTCCATCCACAGATGTTCTATTGGATTTAGGTCAGGGCTCTTGACTAGGCCACGCAAGGACATTCACCTTCCTGTCTTTTAGCCACTGCGCGTTTTTTTTGGTGGTGTGTTTTGGGTCGTTGTCGTGCTGGAAGGTGAACCACTTGCCCATCTTCAGCTGTCTAGCAGAGGGCCGCAGGTTTTCGTCAAGAATTTAGGTGTACTTGGCAGCATCCATTTTCCCTTCAATCCTGACCAATTGCACCCCCACAACATAATGCTGCCACCACCATGCTTCACTGTAGGTATGGTGTATTTTGGGTGGTGTGCTGTGTTTGGTTTCCGCCAAACATAGCACTTGGAGTTCAGTCCAAAAAGTTCAATCTTGGTCTCATCTGACCATATAACCTTTTGCCACATGGCATCAGAATCTTCTATGTGTTTCTTCGCATAACGTAAACGAGACTCAGTGTGACACTTTTTCAGAAGAGGCTTCTTTCTTGCCACCCTGCCTTACAGGCCAGCTTTGTGTAAAGCTTGTGAGATTGTTGTCACATGCACAGATTGCCCAATCTCTGCCATTAAGACTTGTAACTCCTTCAAGGTTGCCATTGGCCTTTTGGTAGCTTCCCTGATTAATCTTTTCCTGGCTCGGTCATCCAGTTTGGAGGGACTGCCCGATCTTGGCAAGGTGTGGGTGGTGCCATATGCCTTCCACTTCTTAATAATACTCTGAACGGTACTCAGAGGGATTGTTAAAGCCTTTGAAATCTTTTTATATCCTTCTCCTAACTTGTGCCTATCAACTTTATCCCGGAGTCCTTTTGAAAGCACCTTTCCAGCCATGGTGAATTCTTTGCATTACCATGCACTACTAGGAGTGGAGAATCCTCAAGGAACAGCTGATTTTATTGTGAAATAATCAAAACCACTACAATTGATATCAGGTGGAGGCCAATTAGCTTGGTGTGTGATCTGGAAGGTGATTGGTTATACCTGAGCAGGTTTATAATGGTTATTGTAAGGGGACTGATCACTTTTCCAACCCTGTTATTCTAGTTTTTCATTTTTTATTACTTATCAGAAATGTTGCCCTTTTTTTCACTTGAATGCACTAGACTAGCATCGTGAGTTTTTATGGGGAAGGCTTATTGACTATACGATTGCAAACAAATCTGCTGGGAAGAATGCCTTGGCGATGCTCACTATATTTATTTGTTTGTTTTGTCATGCAATGTGTGTATGCTTTGGAAAATGCAGACTGATGTTTAGCTCGCCCACACAGGCCATTGTTATTAACGCATAGTAATGCAAAGACGCTCTATCGTGTTTCCCTCTTGGTGGTATCAGTTGATATACATTGATTTGCAGTCTCTATACCAATCTGAAAGGTTTGTAGAAAAATATTACGCAAATTTTAGTTAGTTTTCAGGATAGTTTTTCTTCTGTATATCCAAGGCAGTAAAGATTTATTTTCTTGTGCGAGCCTGTTTTAATATTTTCCTATCATTTTTCAGTATAGGCACGTGCCTTCGGTCCTAAGCCATTCACCAAGCTGCAGACTGCATGAGTGGAAGATTGGTTGTAATTCATGGTGTAATGCTGCAAAATTAGGTTGCTTTTTAACACAAGCTTGAGCTTCCTCCTCCTCATCTTCTCATCCATGAGTTAGCTGGCTCTCCCTCTGCCAGGGTAACTGCACTCCCTTATTGATGGGGAGTCCTCTGCTGGACACTTTGTTGTTGTGCCACGTTGTTGGTTAACAGGCAATACCAAAGAAGTCACCGTTGGCTGACTACTTGCAGTTCTAAGGTCAGTTAATTTTAAGACTGGGTTTGGGTTCCCATGGAGATGAGTGACACTTCTTTAACCTCCCTTTTCCCCCAGAAGTTCAGCTGTGTGTTAGGTGGTAGTTTAGTATAATGGTTAGGGAACTGGGCTTGTAATGCTAAAGTTGCAAGGTTTAAAGAGGCACTGTCATTATACCCTTGAGCAATACTTGACTTGAATTCAGCTTCAGTTAATATCTAACTGTATTAATAGATTTTATGTAAATAAATGTAATCTGTAAGTCGCTCTGCTAAATTCCTGTAATGTAATAATTGAATGGAATGGGGAAGTCCTAGATCCTAATAACCTACCTGGACAGACCTGGCCTAGGATGATACAATTATAGGCTCTTATCTCTTTCTCAGTGTGCTTGCTTGATGTATTGGAGTGCTTCATACATCTGCATGGACGTTAATGACACGGGTCCTATCTAAGAGGTTTTTTGCCCAAATTCTCTGAAGTTGCACTGCATGTTAGATTTGTTTTGTTCGGTTATCTTAATGCCTTTATATTGTGCTGATGTGTTGTTCAGAGTTGATAGATAGGGTCTTTACTTACATTTCTCTCAAGTGCTTGTCAAATTTCAGGTGGCAGAAGGCGAATCTCATAAATGAAAGATATATTAGGAAGCCCCTAGTTGGAATGTACAGCCTTTCTCTCATTATTAAGAGCTTTTCCTGGTTTACTGAGGAACGGTCTCTCTTCAGCTGTCTTGTAAAGCCTGGTGTTTCAGTGTTTGAGAATTTTGCGGTGTCAAGAATGGGAAGGAAGGAAGGAAGACACTGGGAAGGAAAAGGTTAGTAATATCTATGTATATGGGTCAATGACAAATAAGGCCTCTAAAAAGTTATTTAAAAAAAGTTTGTTCAAAATAGATAAAATGCATATTTTTGAATCTGTGACAATGTGCTTAAACAAGCCTCATTTGTTAAATAACATTTCAATGTGTTTAAATTCATTTTTTGACTGTATTTTTATATTGACTGACCAAAAAATGTCAGGTGGCGCAACCAAATATTTGTAAAATTATTTATATTTTCCTATTATTTATTTATTTGAAGTGAAATCTTGGTCAAGTATCTATTAGAGTGTCTATAGTGCCTTACAGATTTGTTTTTTGGGGGTTGATTATTATATTAACAATAATTTAAGATTACTGCATTCTAAGGGTCAGTTATTTAGTATTTTTAACATCCAACGTGTATAACATATTTAACTTGAAACGAATAAACATTTTAGAGCATCTTGAAGCTTTAAATAACATTATTTATTTCATATAGTGGCATTCCTTACAGTTTGCCACCTGACTTACAGGTTGCGCCACCTGACTTTTGCAACTGATTTCAAATTAAACAGGCTTCTACTTGGACACCTGCATTAGCTTTGACCTATGCTAGCAATAGCATACAAATCATTTTAAAACAGAATAAGTAGTTTTATGATAAAATAACATTTTCCTAGTTTTACATTGGTTGTACCACCTGACATGGAAAGTGTACCATCCTACCTATGAGGTGAACGTAGCTATTTTGATCAATATTTGAGAGAGCTCCGCAAACCTTTTCAGTCAGCCATGGATGTCAGATAGGGTCCTCTGGATGATGCAACATCTGGCTGATGCGATAGCCTCTTGACTTAAAAATAAAAGTCCCATGTTTACGGTTGTGCCACCCTGACATTTGAAAAGCACAAATTGCCGGACAAAAGTTCCTCAATTATCTTAATAGCTTTAAAACTATTGTTATTTGTAAAATTGTGTTTATTTGAAAGGTTTCAAACATAAAATCATGCCACAGTATTTTATATTGAATTTATTATTATTAAAATACCACTTTTACAGTTTTCTTAATCTGTTCCTTTGCTCGGACGGTTGCGCCACCTGACATTTTGGGGGTTTGAGATGCCAAAACACAAAGTAATATATATTATTTGAATGTACTGAAAATTGATTCAAACTAAACATGTTTTATATAATAAAATCATATATGGCTTGAATTGATGAATTTATTTTTAAATGGAAATAATGAACTCGGACACAAAAATATGCATGTCATGTCTTTGACCCATATATATATGTATATATATTATATATATATTCCCCGCAGTGAGGAGTTAGCAGGGATACATATACAAGAAGTATTGAACAAGTAGGCAGTAGTGATGATAATTGGCTAGATATATATTGCCTTTTAATACAGCTGTGATGTTGCCAGTGTTACTTTATGTTGCACGCTGGTTTATGACAGATCCTGGGCTTTGTCCGAAACCGCTCCCTATTCCCTATATAGTACACTATATAGTGTGTACGCCATTTTGTAGTGTGCGACGAATTCTAAACTGTTAATTTCGTTCACTATATAGTGAACGAGAAAATACCCACAATTCACCGTGATTTGTAGTGTACATCGACTGTACCCTACAATTTCTCCCATGTACCACAATGCAATGCGGTCATGTCATGCCGTCATACATACACCTCCGTTTATGCCTCAAGAACAAAAGTTCAGGAATCATGGTGGTGGTAACGTTAGCTAACTGCTTTAGCCACCGATAGCTACCGTTATTATTGCTATGGGAGTTGGTGCTAGTCGTGAGCTCGTGAGTTATCCTAACGTTATTTTCTCCACACGAGCTAGTTAGCTCCCGACTTCTATAACGGTAGCTATTGGTGGCTAAAGTAGTGGCTAGCAGACAGCACCACAGTTGACAAAACCACACTTGCACATCATTAGAATTTAAACAATTTATTTGGGATTTAACATTCAAAACTGAACATGCACACCCGATACCACCTGAGTACATTTCAACAGCTGCCATGAGTGCTCGGTTTGTTTATGATACTGGGCGCGTCCGCTTGCGTCACCTGAATATCCGGCACTTTTTTTGACGCAAATGACGTTCAGTTGTAGTATCCGAAAAAACACTATTTTCGTTCGCTACATAGTACACTACTGAACAGACCATCTCCTCCGAATCCAGAGAATATCCAGCCAGCCAACAACGATCTACCGATTGTTTGTGATGTTCCATCAAAGGAAGAGATATCCAAGGCCATCAAGCAACTGAGAAACGGGAAGTCAGCCGGGCCAGACACCATTCCTGCAGAAGCACTGAAAGCAGATGAAAGGACCACAGTGGAAATGCTCCATCCTCTGTTCCAGGACATTTGGGAAGAGGAGGACAGTCCATCAGAGTGGAAGGAGGGCTACCTCATTAAGCTCCCAAAGAAGGGTGACCTTAGTTCCTGCTCCAACTACAGGGGGATAACTCTGCTGTCAACCCCAGGAAAGATCTTTAATAGAGTCATCCTAAACAGGATGAAGGATGCTGTTGACCCACACCTCCGAGATCAACAAGCTGGCTTCAGGAAGAGTAGATCCTGCACGGATCAGTAAACAAACCCTGGATCATCCTGGAACAGTCCTTGGAGTGGAACTCACCTCTCTATGTTAATTTCATTGACTACGAGAAGGCGTTTGACAGTGTGGATAGGCAGACCATCTGGAAACTGTTGAGACACTATGGGGTACCGGCAAAGCTTACTAACATCATCAGGAACTCATACGAGGGAATGACCTGCAGAGTGGTTCATGGCCAACACCTCACTGATGCCTTCCAGGTGCGAACAGGAGTGAGGCAAGGATGCCTGTTGTCACCTTTCCTTTTCTGTTGGCCATCGACTGGGTAATGAAGACATCAACTGCCCAGAAGAGGAATGGCATCCAGTGGACTCCTTGGACTCAGCTGGATGACCTCGACTTTGCTGATGACCTGGCCCTTCTTTCTCACACCCAGCAACAAATGCAGGAGAAGACCAACATAATCTCAACACACTCGGCAAGCCTTGGTCTCATTATACACAAGGGAAAGAGCAAGATCCTAAAGGTAAATAACAACAATACTACCCCGTCACACTAGAGGGTGAAGCACTAGAGGAGGTGGAGAGCTTCACTTATCTTGGCAGTGTGGTCGACAAGCTGGGAGGGACAGATGCTGATGTTAAAGTTCGAATTGGAAAGGCAAGGGCAGCTTTTCACCAGTTGAAGAATGTCTGGAGATCATCTGAGCTGGCGAGAAACATCAAGATCAGGATCTTTAATTCCATGGTGAAGCCTGTTCTACTATATGGAGCAGAGACCTGGAGAACAACCGTCACCACCATGAAGAAAATCCAGACATTCATTAACTCCTGCCTCAGACGAATCCTGAGAATACACTGGCCGAACACCATCAGCAACCTGGACCTGTGGCAGCAGACAGGGCAGCAGCCTGTTGAGGAAGAGATCCTCCAAAGACGCTGGAGATGGGTTGGCCATACCCTTCGCAAGCCTGCATCTAACATCACAAGACAAGCCCTCTTCTGGAATCCACAAGGGAAAAGGAAGAGAGGCAGGCCAAGAAACAGCTGGCGGCGTGACCTGGATGCAGATGTGAAGAGGTCTGGCCATACATGGGGACAACTGGAGAAGATGGCCCAGGACCGGAATGCCTGGAGAGCCCTTGTTCGTGGCCTATGCCCAAGGATGGGCAGTAGGCGATGATGATGATGATGACATAGTACACTATATAGTATGTACTATATAGGGAATAGTGAACGAGTGAGCGGTTTCGGACACAGCCTATGTCTCCTCTTATAGATTTCCAGCAGCAGAAAGGAAATGGAGAAAATCCAAATCTCCTGTGGCTCTGACTGGCTTCCACACACTCCTGGCTACCTTTTCCTCTAACCTGTTCTCTGCTAAATCTGCAATTTTCCCAAGATTCAATCTTCTGCTTCTAACCCTCGTAAACTCTACTCCACGTTCTCCTCTCTCCTCACCCCTACTCCTCCACCACCCCCCTCCTCTATAACCGCAGATTACTTTGCATCCTTCTTTCGGAAGAAGGTAGATGACATTCGCACCTCCTTCCCCCCATCCTCTCCCTCATCCAACCCTCCCTCACCGACCTTGCTACCTAAACCTCTCACCCCTCTGTCCCCCTCTGTTAAATATATTGTTACACCCCTAATTCCTACCGATTAGCACAGGTGCATGGTTAAGTGCACTGCTACACTTTGGCAAAGATTGGTTCTATGAATACTCCATGTCAGTTAGTCAGTGGCAGCAATGTACTGTTGGTGATAATGAGTGATTTGGTTGCAGCATTTGAAAATGTATTGCCTACCCCACCCCCATTCAGTTTGCCTTACAAGAAACCTTGGGGAGTTGTTTGGGCTTGGCTTGGATCTTAGCTTGTGAAACCTGTCAGTGTGTATTGTTTGTCAACCTGCCTGTTGGGAAACCTTGGGGAGTTGTTTGGGCTTGGCTTGGATCTTAGCTTGTGAAACCTGTCAGTGTGTATTGTTTGTCAACCTGTCAAACGTTACCAATCAGGCAAGCATTTATTGTCGGCCGAATGCCAAGATATTAATTAACTAGCAAATGAATAAAAATCCCCAAGGATCGTAAGCCACAAGGCTTAGTGTGCGTGACTTGATATTTCATTGCACCCATTTACATGAGAATGGAAACTCGTGTGTGGCTTTGGCATATGATGGTGTTCACAACTTCAGGGGAAAAGGAAAAGGCAAGACGGTGGGCTGGTGTACATGCTCTCTATGTTGAATTCCAGGCAAGGTCCTTACTATTCTGAAAGTCTCCTGAACGTGACTAATTCTTAATTCTGACACGATTCGATTTGGGGCCCTGAAACATGGCTTGGGTTTTTAGGTTTTCTTAACCGTGTTTTCAGGGTTCCATCCACAGGGTGCCAATCAACTGACTTTATTTGCAGTTTTTTTTTTTAAACCATCACTCTGTCCATGTTGGTGTCATGACACCTAATTCGCCCAATCACTGGTTATGGCTGTGCTTTCTGAGGCTCTGGAGGCACCCAGTGCATGCCCAGGGCAAGGGAACAGACCATGAATACTCACTTTGAAGCACAGTCCACTAAAACTGTCTGAGATCCACATCTGCTACTACACACGCAGCAGGATAATGTCATGTTTTGGGGGAGGGGCTGTTGGTCGACCGAGATTTGTTTTAGTCGTGGACAGCCCACATTTTTTAATACATTTTCATTGCTTATCAACACAGTCGCGCGAAAAAAAAAAAAAAAATCTCCACACTGCCTGAGTCACCTAGATTCGTGCCACAGTTCGGCGCGCTTGTCAGTAGAATAATCCATTCTGGATGCTGTGGGTATGGAAGTGACAGTCCTTCACTCTTAACATAGCTAGGCCTATATATGTTCTCTTTAAATTATATTGGGCAGTTAAGGTAATAGTAATGTTGTGAATAATTCAGCAAAACTAATAAAAGTAACATTTTCTAATAAATGTGTTTTGCTAATTGTATGGTTTATATATGTATAACTAACATGCGTAACACTCCCTTTCATGTAGCCTATATTGTATCCTTGTTTTAGGCATGCGAATGTGCATTTTAATTGTAGCTTAAGATTTGGATACAGTTAAGATTAGTGATATAGGCATACTTTAATTACTCATTTCGATATAACCTAAGAATGTAATGTCAAAGAAAAAATCTGGAGTATGGCAGCATTTCGTTTTAGTCGCGGACAATCCCAAAAAATTGAATGTAAACTTTGCAAGCGCATTTTCCAATGCAGGGTTTATTTTTAATAAAACGAGGAGCAGCCTTTTGCCAAAAAATTTAGACAAGCTAGTGTTCCTGTGCCATAACATGAAACGACTGGGGAAGTAGGTCATCGGATGGTCTCCGACTCGAGTAAGTTATTTTCGATAGGCTATAGCCACTTTATGTTCAGCTTTAGGCTACAATTTAAAACATTAGGCTATGTGTGATCATTCGTTTGATAGCCAATTTTTTGCAAGAGATTTTAAATCTCTTTAGTGAGACCAACCTGGTTAATTAAAACAGCCTATGCATTAGAATGTGTTAGAATGTGTAGTTGTGGTCAAATAAAAGCATCAGTCTATTATGTGGCCATACCACAACTTCACAAGCGCAACGGCAGAATCTGCAAGGGCAGCATGAACAGGAGGCTCGGAACAGATACGTTTTTTTTTCTTTCTTTCAGGTAATCTTGAACTCCGGCTCCATAAAGTCATTAGCCTATTTTACTCATTTGTGTCATTCACTTAAGAAAGTTATAAAACATGAGACAAGCGCATTGTGCATATAGTAAATTTATTAAAACAAATTTCGACCAATCGAAAAAAACGGACGACTGTTGGTCGACCAGGATTTGTTTTAGTCGGGGACAGCCCTCATTTTTTATACATTTTCATTGCTTATCAACACAATACTAGATATAATACCAGAAATAACAGAATAAGACTCAAGCACTTACACTCATCTTGCCAAAAAAAGTGTTAAATGGTTGATTTAATGGTTTATTTTTATTTATCAGGAGTGTGTGGACCAACTTGAATTGAGGAGCCTGGTATCCATCTTGATGGATGGGCTCAATGTGAATTGGAAACCTTTTGAACTTCTCCAGCAAGACCATGCGGAACAGTATGGAGGTTCTATGGAGGTTCTCGTGGGCTTGTTACCGTGGAGAGCTGTCGACTGATTACATTTTACATTTTAAGCATTTAGCAGATGCTCTTATCCAGAGCGACTTACAAGATGTGCATTAATACATGGTAAGAACAATCATAGTTAGCGCACAAGATCAGTGCAGTAATACAGCAATAGACATCATTGCAGGTGTCTGTGCATCATACCTGTAACACTGGGAAGGAAAAAGTTAGTGTGTTTTTTGTGTGTTTTTTTTAGTAGTTTTTTAAAATACTGTAGAACAAGTAAACAGTGGTGACGACAAATTAGCTAGATGGACAGAGTTCAGTGGTAGTGGAGTCTGAATAAGATTGCAAGTGATTCCGCGGTCCTGACCGATTGCGGAAGGTCGTTCCACCAGCGAGGGATCAGGACAGAGAAGAGGCGAGACTGCGAGGAGCGGCTGCCAGGCGCCCGGAGGGAAGGGACAGTCAGTTTGAAAGAGGAGTCGGAGCGGAGGGGTCTGGGAGGGGTGTAGGGAGTGATGAGTGACTGGAGGTAAGGGGGAGCAGTACCTCTGGCTGTTTGAAAAGCAAGCACCAGTGACTTGAATCTGATGCGTGCTGCGATGCGGAGCCAGTGCAGAGAGGAGAGTACAGGGGTGACGTGGGTGAACTTCGGCTGGTTGAACACCAGGCGAGTGGCAGCTTTCTGGACTAGTTGCAGTGGCTTGATGGCACAGGCCGGAAGGCCTGCCAGCAAGGAATTGCAGTAGTCCAGACGTGAGATCACCAGGGCCTGGACCAGGAGTTGAGTGGCCTCTTGGGTGAGGAACGGTCGGATCCTCCGGATGTTGTGGAGGGAGAATCGGCAGGTCCCATTGATCGCTGCAATATGGCTCGAGAAGCACAGCTGGTTGTCCAGGGTCACTCCAAGGCTACTGGCAGACTGGGACGGAGACACTATGGAGCCTTCCACGGTGATTGACTTATCAATCATCGGGGAGCCCTTCGCAGGGAGGAAGAGCAGCTCAGTCTTCCCCAGGTTCAGCTTCAGGTGGTGGGTGGACATCCATGTGGAGATGTCAGCCAGGCATGCAGAGATCCGTGCCGGGACCTGGGTATCAGATGGAGAGAAGGAGCGAAAGAGTTGAGTGTCATCGGCATAACAGTGATAAGAAAAACCATGAGCAGAAATAAGAGCCAAGTGACTTGGTGTACAGAGAGAATAGGACGGGGCCTAGCACTGAGCCCTATGGGACTCTGGTAGAGAGGGTGTCGGGATAGGAGAGGGATCCTCTCCAGGCCACCTGGTAGGACCGGTCAGCCAGGTAGGACTCAAACCATGTCAACGCAGATCCAAAGATTTCCATCTCGACGAGAGATGAGAGCAGGATCTGGTGGTCCACGGTGTCGAATGCCGCCGACAGGTTGAGGAGGAGGAGGACGGAGCTCAGGGATTGGGACTTAGCCCCATGAAGAGCCTCAGTGACCGCAAGGAGAGCAGTCTCTGGGGAATGGCCTGCCCTGAACCCAGATTGGTTGGGATCAAGCAGGTTGTTCTGTAAGAGATGAGCAGACAGTTGATTATAGACAGCCCGCTCTAATGTTTTGCAAAGGAATGGGAGGAGAGAGACAGGTCGGTAGTTTGAGATGTTAATGACATTGGAGACAAAGGGGAGGATGTCCATAGCAATGGACTGGAAGAGGGGGGAAGGAATGGGATCAAGAGGGCAGGTGGTGGGACGGTGGGAGAGAACAAGTTGAAGGATGTCTGAGTCAGGAAGGGGCGAGAAGGAGGACAGAGGGGTTGGAGGTTTAGGTAGCGAGGTGGGTGAGGTAGAGTTAGGTGAGAGAGAGGTTGGGGGGAAGGAGTTGCGAAAGAAGGATGCAAAGTCATCCGCGGTTAGAGAGGAGGCGGGTGGGGGAGGAGGAGGGGTGCGGAGAGAGGAAAACGTAGAGTAGAGTTTACGTGGGTTGGAAACAGAAGATTGAATCTTAGAAAGGAAAAATGCAGACTTAGCAGAGGAGAGGTTTGAGGAGAAGGAAGCCAGGAATGTGGAAATCAGACAGAGCTACAGGGGATTTGGATTTTCTCCATTTCCTTTCTGCCGCTCGCAGTTTCAGTTGGTTAGCCCGAATGGAATCAGTTAGCCAGGTGGTGGGGGGTCAGAGACGAGCAGGTTTAGTGGATAGAGGACAGAGTGAGTCAAAGGAGGAGGAGAGAGAGGAAAGTATGGTGGATGATGCTTCCTCAGCAGGTAGCTGAGAGAAGGCATCAGTAGGGGGAAGGGAAGATAGAACAGTAGCTGACAGGGCAGCAGGGGAGAGAGAGCGGAGGTTGCGACGGACAAGGACAGTGGGAGCAGGTGAAGATGGTTTAGGCACAGAGGGGAGGGAGAGGGAGAAAGACAGAAAGCAATGGTCAGACACATGTAGAGGAGATACCGTAATGTTGGGTGAGGCGCAGTTCCTGGTGAAGATCAGGTCCAGTTGGTTACCGACCTTGTGGGTGGATGTGGATTCAGCCAGGGTGAAGTCGAAGGACTGAAGCAGTGGGAGGAATGCAGAGGCCTGAGGGAGTCTCCAGCGGTAGGTTGAAGTCACCGAGGAGTAAGATGGGAGTGCCATCTTCAGGGAAGGCGCTGAGTAGGGCATTCATCTCATCTAGGAAACTCCCCAGTGGACCTGGAGGGCGATAAAGAACAATGATGTGCAGTTTACATGGAACAGTGACAGTGACAGCATGAAATTCAAAAGAGGAGGGTGAGAAGTGAGGAAGAGGAACAATACCAAATCTCCACAGGGGGGAGATCAGTATACCTGTCCCTCCACCTCTACCTGAGGGTCGTGGAGTGTGGAAGAAGATGTAGGCAGTGGAGAGAGCAGCAGGGGTGGCCGTGTTCTCAGGAGTGGTCCACGTCTCCGTGAGCGCCAGGAACTGCAGGGAGAGTAGTGAGGCCTGGGCCGAGATGAAATCGGCGTTCCGGACAGCGGACTGGCAGTTCCATAGTCCGCCTGCTACCACCACGTCAACACCGGGAGATCTAGGAGGGAGGATGAGATTGGACAGATTACTGGTGTGGGTAGAATCTCTCCTTCTAGGTAATCTAGAAGAGGAGACATGGACTGGGATAGGGAGGTAGCATGTAGTGTTAGATGCAGAGGAAGAACATGGAGATACAAGACTATGATACTTACCGTGCGGCGAGCACTCCCTAGCTGGCCCCCCTCGGTGGACTCCTGCAGGTAGACTCCTATGTCTTTGTCCACCGAGTCTTCGTTCGGTGAGGCTAGGAAGGTGAGGGTGCTGCGAAAAGCTGTCGCTTTCCACAACTATGGTTGCTTATATAGCTGAGTGATGCTAGTCACTAAGTGGCGAGTGCCATCTGACAACAATACAGACTAATTAACAACTCACATGTTCCTCCCACTACTCAAGGAACACTCAACTACAGACACGGGCTGATATAATAAAACCGATTTAAAACAGCTAAGTACCAAACACCTTTAAATTAAACTTCTAAGCAGCGATATAAACTAATAACCACTGGACATCAGCAACACAATACGAATTAAGATATCCAAGTAGCATTAAATGCTACTTGCAACCAGTGAACAAGATACGAACGCAGAAGCTAAACACCAAATCTAACGCCGGATAACTTACACTTTCTAGCACACGACGAGACGATTCCAACCGAGATACAATGCACACTGCTGGGATTCTGGCAATAACATGCTTATATCCTACCTGACAACAATACAGACTAATTAAAAACCCACAGGTTCCTCCCACTACTCAAGGAATGCTCAACTACAGACACAGGCTGATATAATAAAACCGATTGAAAACAGCTAAGTAACAAACAACTTTGAAATAAAACTTCTAAGCAGTGATAGAAACTAATAACCACTGGACATCAGGAACACAATACTAATTAAGATAACCAAGTAGCATTCCTGAGCCCTATCCTGAGCCTATCCTGAGCTCTGGGCCTTTTGCCAGGAGCTGCTCGTTTTGTCCCATGAACAAGCCTCTGTGGAGAGAGGCTTTTCTGTGAACAAGGAAGTGGAGACTTGCAATATACAGGAGGACAGTATTGTTGCACAGAGGACTGTGTGTGATTATGTCACTCTACATGGAGGGGTTACTAAGATTCCTCACAAAAGAGCTGAATTCTGTGGCATCAGCCAGGTCCAGGTACAGTACCCTAGACCCAAACATTGTCCGGAGGTCGCTTACCGGTGTTGTGGGAGTTGGCGCAGCAGCAGGTAACATTAGTGCAGACTGGGGTGTGCTGGGGCTGGGCTTTGGTGATGCGGAATACGGAACAACATTGAGAGATGGCAGGCGTTTGCTTGAACTTTGCCCCTTTTACTTATTTTTGCCTCTCAAACCATCCGTTTCACTACACGTGTGGGCAAGATAGACTTGTGTCCTCTACCTGGCAGGTTAGCCACTGTTCCAGTGGCCATAAACTTCCTAATAATTGACACTACATTGGAAAATGGTATCTTTCAACTTTTTAGTTTTTTGTAGCCACCCCCTGATCTGTAGAGGTCAATATAGGGAGCTTTCAGGGAGTTATTTGCCTTTCACCATGATGATGGCTGACCACAGTAAAAATGTGTACCCTAGGGAAACAGGAAACCATTGTAGGTCACAGTATAGTTATTATATAGATATTGAATGGCTTTTATAATAGTCATCTTAACAGGTTGGAATGTGACATTTTTTACCTCATTAGACACGGTGTCCAATGATCCTGTTTTTGGGACAAATTAATTGACCTTTTTGACATCGTTAGACACGGTGTCCAAAATGGTGTCTAACTTCAGAGACATCTGTTTCTTTGTCTAACTTAAGAGACATCTGTTTTTTGTTTTGAACAATGCGCATAGGGCTTAGACTCGTATCTTTAACCCCCTGAGGTCGACGGGAGCGGCGCCGCTCCCAGCAGCAATAAAAGTATATTATTTATTTCTTCGCGATATTTTATCATACACACGCGACAAAAACATTGACAGAAACCTTAGAATCGCGACTTTCCGATTTGAGCACTGGCAAATCAAATGGGATTTTTAAAATTAGGTTAATTAGACCAAAAGTAAACCTTGCCTTTTACTCTCTTTTTTACCTGGTAGTAACGTCCCCTTCTATTGACATGGTAACTAGGTGCGAGTTTCGGGAGGTGTGTGGGGAGGGGGCGTGAGGCCATGTGTGAAAAACGCCGACGTAAACACATAAACTGTCCCGACAATTTGAAGCAAGATTTTATACAGACATACAATTTTATTCAAGATGGAAAGATTTTCTGCGCTGCAGTGTTTGAGAGTATTGATGTAAAAGCTTACGAAGACAATAACTGACGAAGAGTAAGTAACTATATTTGATTTGCCATGTTATCAAATACTCGTATATATATTCAATATATGAATTCGCGTCTTGTGACTACACATTCCGCGTGTTGCAACGTAACAAATTGCAATATGCACACAAGATCTATGGAAGAATACTTTTCAAACAGCCTAAAATGTGATTTATTTCGCTTGTTTTCAAATACTCGTGAAAATATATGAATTCCGCGTCTTGTGACGCCAAACATATTCCGCGTGTTAGTAACTTAATCTAAATCCCTAACGTTAGTAGATTAGTTGGTTAGTACTATACACATCTACCTAATATATACAAAGTGCAATCTAGAAAGTAAGAAGGAAGAAAACGAGATAATAAGCGAAGGCGGAAAACCCCGAAAGTATAAACTCCCGAAGTGCATGACAAGACAGGGAGTGGATCTCGAAATAAACGGAACAAGGACAGACAGGGAGCAGAACGTGACAGAACAGGGAAAATGCAATACTGGATAAAGAATAATGAATAAGGACTGAATGAAAAATAAACAAAGACTAAAAAACAACAGAACAGGAACTCAGAATCTAACACTGATGGCCCAGTGAGATGGCCCATCTGACAGATCTTAGAGGTGTGGACAATGAATAATGAATATTCAGGTATTTAGCATTTAGCCCTCCCACAGCCTGAAATAAATGTGACCAGTTCTGATAAAAACAGGTTTTTAGCTATTTAGATCTCAGATGTGCTAAACTGTTTTCACACCCTTACATAACCAAGACCTTGATGAACAAACGCACATTGGCAAAACAATTCGTCACTATAGTTTAGTGTGTGCTTTCACAACTTTTGTGACAGCAGAAAAATTTACTATTTTTAACTTGTGTGTTTGTAGATCTATTTACAAGCTGCATATGATACTGACCAAACTATTGATGGCATACAAATGTAGCTGTGATTGTCCTTCAAATCAAAATATCAAACACTTTGGAGTAAGTGTGTGTTAAATTGATGAAATTGAGATAAATATCAGACCATGCCAAAATCAAAAAACATCTAAAAGCTTAGCACGGACCTCAGAGGGTTAAAAATTGAAACGAAAAAACTCGGCTTAGACTCTCGTATCTTAAAAAATTGAAACGAAAAACAAAACTCCCATTGGCAAGCTGATGTCTAGTTGTTTTTCTGCTCTAGGCGATTCAACTCTAACGTTCAAAACAGTTATACAAATCACCAAAGGGTCGCGTACCGCTTTTTTTTGTTAGTTAACATAGGCTAATGCCATCTTTAAAATAGCAACACACTATACGTATCTTTAAAAAAATTATATGAAAATGGCAAGCCGATGTCTAGCTGTTTTCTTCTGGAACTGCAGATTGCTCCATCTGCGCGGCGATGTGTGTGTGTGTGTGCTCCAATGTACGCAATTGCTTTGTCGCAGCACTGGTTTTGGGGAGTTGGGTGGTGGAGTTCAATGGGGGTTCAACGATGGGTATCCTATCTGAACAATAGTTTTCATATGACCAGGGTTGGGTTGTAACGGAATACATGTTACGTACGTTACGTAATCAGAATACAAAAATCAAGTAACTGTATTCAGCTCGCGTTATATTTGAAAAACGAGTAATCTGAATACAGTTACTTTAATAAACCTGAAGTGAATACATTTTGGAATACTTATTGGAATTCTTGGTGGAAAGTTTTTCTTACAAACATTAATGAGCTGATATTCATTACTAAAGCTACAGCATGAAATTCTCACGCCTACATGATTATCATCACACAGCTCACGAAAACTACCGCCGCTGCACAGAACCCAAAACAAATATTTAAAAAAATGCATTTAAAAAAAGCGCGCGCCCACACTCAGAGAAACATTGACAGCGACAAGAAAAGTCAGCTTTCAGTTCGTGGTGTTATCGACACCATTTCCAGTTTAAACAAGACCAAGAAGACCATGGGAAAAATCTGTCGGTCCAGTGTACCTTGTGTCTTCCAGGAATAAAGATGCTGTCGGCATCAAAGGACTTGACTTTGAATCTTAAAAAGCACTTGGAGTAAGTCAACGTTAGCTAACCTTCAGCTTAATGAACACAGTTCTGCAGTAATTTGCTGTTACCTGACCTACCTCTGCTAATTTTATACAGCTTTCTTTATTGTTGAAAAGATGACATTTTCTTTTCTTTTCTTTTCTTTTTTCTTTTATTCTTTTTATTTTTCCCAGTTTTCTCCCTATTTGGTAGCCAATTGTACCCTACTATACGTCAATTACGTTATGCAATTACGAGCATTCACCGCTACACAGCCCGCCAACACTGGCACTTTTCTAAGCCATATCCCTCACAAGTGGCTGTTATTCCAGTGCCAAAAGAACTTGCCTTTCAGTTTCCCATTGCTTTTTATTATGATTAATTTTTAATCTGTCCATTCTAATTCCATAACATGTTAATGATGATGACTAAAACAAAAAATGCAGATACAATGTTGCATATATTTAGCTAAATTGACATCTCAAATGTATTAGTATTTATTATTAAATGAACAGAAGCTGACCTGACCTCTACACAGTGGAAAGTTGAACATGACATCCTTTTTCAAAGTGTAATGCATAATAACTATTTACATTTATTACTGATAAAATGAAAAAGTGAACATGGCCTGTGCAAAAGTTTGAGCACACTTTTAGTACTAAGTAGCACCACCTTTGGCTATATAACAGCTTCCTAATGTCTCCTGTACCCCAAAACATACCCATTTGTGATGGAAAAAGTTAAGTATTCCAAATGTATTCTAAAAGTAATCTGAATACGTTACTTTTTTGAGACGTAACTATTCGTATCTGATTACTTTAAGAGCCGTGTAATCAGTATTCAGGCACTAATTACATTTACAAAGAAAAGGCATCTGCGTTTTTATCTATACGTGTCTTTTAAAACAAATTACGAACAACAAAGTAAATTACATCTGTTTTCCATGGGAAACCTTTTGTGAGAGCCCAGGAACCCCGTGGCTCAAAAGACACACAAGCATATGACACGGTGTCCAATAACTTCAGAGTCCAACGATGGGGTATCACCATTTGCTGCCGTATTTTGTTTTGAACAAGATAATTGACCGTCTTCAAAGGATAAATGCATTCTCCATTTCAGGGGGAAATGGCATCTGTGTTTTTAGTAAACCTTTTGCTGTGTGTTTTTGCCAACGCAGACTAATCCCAATTGAGAACATAAGCGTACACGCGCAGATTGTTGGTGTGAGAGGCTGTTAAGTAGGCTATGAGAGGCCTCACATAGTGTTTAAGTAGGCTAATAGACTATTTTTCCTATAATTTACGTCATGTTTCGCATACATTTTATAGCACTCAGTTTCGTTGGATAACTGTGTGGCCGTTTTACTGGACATTTTGAGAAAATCTGTCCTAAGCGTCATACTGTTATGTCTCATTATATCTGCCCTGGTGCCCCGAAAAAAGTAATTCAGTTTAAAGCTAGGGTCTTGCTGGAATCTACAGAATCATTGGAGCAACAATGGCCTACTTCAAACAAAAGAATTGGCGGCTACAAATTTGATACAGTGAGGGGGACGGTCAAGCTGTATAATATGGAAAAGTCTGCAGTGTTTAATGCAGACACGACTTGAATATTTTGTGGATGATTGGTACAAAGTCAGAGAAGAGCTTTGTGGCATAAACCAAGAGTGGGATTTGTGTTTTAAAAACCCCCATAGAACGTATTCACTGTTTTTGAATTAATTACAAGACACCCCAGAGCGTATAAACAGGATACATTGTGCTCAAATTGAGGACGTCAGTGAAGAGCGGATTGTTTTTAAAGAAATCGCATTGTCGCTTCTTCAGAATATGAAACAGGAAACGGAAAGCACAATCGCTTTTCTTTGGAAAGATTTACGTGAACTGACCACTTGCTTTAAAAAGATAGACTAACTGTTTTTGTGGTGGAAGGAACAGAGGGCGTTACTTTTCTTTCTAGAAAATTATAGCAATCCAATCAACCTAGGGTGTCAAATGCCCCCACGCTCCGCTCCCGCCCAGTCATTTGTTTTTACGCTCCCGCCCCGTCTTTGTCTTGTCTGTATTTAAAGGATTTGCGGTTATCCATCTAAAACATCTCTGCCAAACTGCAAAGAAAAAAATGTCTCACGTCTCTAACAGCAAAGATGACAACCCCTGTGACAGGACCATTGACTTTGACGACACCTCGGTATGGCTGCAGCGTTTGGGGCAAGAATTGGGCGAAAGCAACCTGACCTTTCTATCACCAACACCTCATAACGACCCTATTCCTGACAGTATTTCCACCTTTAGAACAGTCAGGATGATAAAAGAGGTATTGCCGAAGTGGTTGCTTTTGACCTGAGGCACGAGCCGTACATTCGTCAGACTAATAGTCTCCCCGAAAAGTATCGAGACAAAGTTTTTGGAAAAACTTTGGAAGCTTGGATAAATAAGTCCAACCCCCGAAAGCCGGAGACATGGGAAACAGAATACGAAGCCTCTACCGAATAAGAAACGATGCCTTGGCTGCGGAGGTAAACCCAATCCTGTTCAAAATAATAGAAAACAAAGTTTCAAACCCGGATATCTTTACAAGCCACAAACCGCATCCTGGTGTAAATGTTGCGTTCCTAGAAACGCTTATGGACCGTGTGAGACAGGTTTCTGCTACAGCCTGGCAAGAAGTGTTGGCAGAAACAATAGATTATACATTGCCGCAACATATCCATTTACAGGAACTTTTTACATGTCTGTTTCAAAAGAATTGGTTATGTAGGACTGTTAACATTTTGGTTGTATTTGGGTCAGTGACAAATAAGGGTTGGCAAGACGAGCAATTCAGAAACCTTTTAAAAACTTGTTTTAAAAGCATGCAACAAGTTTGTTAAAATGTACATTTTGTGTTTCTGTTGGTTTCATGTTATTTGAAATTACGTTTGCACCATTTTTTACAAAGATTAAGACCGAATGCACCTGAAAATGTCAAATGGTGTAACCACAAAAGAATAACAAATATTACATATTTTATCCACCTAGAGTGTATGTAATTGTACTCATAAAAATAATTACTTTATTTTAAAATATCACATGAAAATATATTTTACTAGGATTATCTCTAAATTTAAATTTTCTTTGTTGTTGCAATATTGAGCGGGACATATGCTGAAAACACCCTTTGTTTTCTAAATAATCTTTGACAAATTATGTAACAATTGTTAAAAACATGTATTTAAACTGCAATTGAGGATTACATTTCATTCCACATGAATTTTCCTGTATATTATCATATTTTTATGAAAAATACTGGTTACGCTAATTGACTCAAACCAGTTACACCACCTGACCATGTTGTTTCTAGAGTCAAAGGCCTTTGAAGAAAGGTTTGTTGAAGAAATTGACACTGAAAATCAAGCATGACAGTGAACAAGGTCAACTGAACTTGTGTTTTATTTTATTTCATTGCAGAAAAACATTTGATAACAAGAATCATCATGGTGAACTCATGTCTTCTATTGTGATTTCAGTTAAGAAAAATCTGACAACAAATTGGTAAAAACTCACACACACACACACACTTCAGAAATTGTGTGTGTGTGTGTGTGTGTGTGTGTGTGTGTGTGTGTGAGAGAGAGAGAGAAAGAAAGAACTTGATGTTTTATTTTATTTCAATGTAGAAAAACATTTAATGACAAGAGTCATCAGGGTGAACTCATGTCTTATATTGTGATTTCAGTTAAAAAATGTTAGACAACGAATCAGGTAAAAACATGTCTTCAAAAATTGTGTGTGAGAGTGGGGGAACAGGGGGCGGGGATTGTGTGTTTAGGGCTGTGTGTGCGCTTTGCAATGTTTCCAGTGAAGTCCTATTCCAGAAAAGTGTGTGTCAGTGTGACAGAACATCTGAATATTCAGACTGTGTGTGCTTGGAAATGTTTCCAGTCCCCGCCATGAGTTTTGAATGACGCAAGTTCAAAGGTTCAGGCTCAGAGATTACGTGCAGCACATCAGACTCATAATAGAATAGGAGGTCTGGTGGATGAGGCCAGGTGAAGACATTCTTCCCACCCAGCTGTTGCATGCAGCTCACTTCCACTTCTTCACCCACCACCTGGAGGACCTGTCCCACAAAAAGGCTTACTTTCATATCTGACCAGAATGAACTTGCCTTTCAGATCCTGCTGACAGTCGGTAGATGTTGAGGGAGGTTTCCTGGTAGGTTGCGGAAATCTACTGCAGATGGATTATAGCACTTGCAGATTCCAGGTCTTGCACAGAAGCATGAAATTTCCTCCACTGAATTGCAGCTGGCTCCTCAGAGGTCACTTGGTGAATTTTCAGTGTACCTTTCACGGCAGGAACATTTTTGGTACTGATTCATCGTACTTTGCAATGGCTTCTTCGGATATCCAATAGTATTCAATGCTAGAGGGTTGATCCTTCAGGAAGTTGTAAAGTTCCTCGGCTGTTTGCAAGTCAGTGCCTCTTTGGACTGCTGTATCCGCAGTACGCTTTACAGCCCCACCCACTCCATCAGGAGCTCCTTTCCCATGCGATTTCTCACTGAAGTTCCAAGTGACCCTTTGGAAGCCACACAAGGCGGTGTGTTACATTTGCCTATGGCATCCTTCAATACAGGCTCCATGTGAGCCCATACAGCACGTTCATCATGGCGGGGAGAGGCAGAGAGAGTGGCATAGGAGAAGGATGATGAGGCCGTATATGCCACACAGGTGTGGATTGTAACCTGCTTGCGGCTGCCACCGAAGTGGAAAGCCTGAATTTCACTGTTGAGCTTACAGCCATAGTTCTCAGAGAAGTCAACATGAATGCAGACTTCATCCTCACGTAGTGTTTCTTTCAGCTCTCTGAGTGTTTTGGCTTGGTGGAGCCAATTGAATTGGTGCTTAGCTAGAGAGTCCAGCTTCTTATTAAGCAAAGCCAACAGATCATCACACTTTCCGCTTTGTGTGACTTTTACAAAGTTAGCAAAGGTTTTCCCTTCTTCAGATGTGACTACCCTGGACCACTGCTGCCATGTTAGAACAGTTGCCTCCAGAGGTCCTTCAAACTCGATCTCGTTGAAAATAGTTCCACATAGTAAGTTCGTTTATTTAACATCTTTAATCAGCATCATAAACTACTGATATTTGTCAAAATTGGCGTCTAACAGAAAGGCTTGTAATAGGAGTCAAATGGTGTAACCGGTTACACCATTTGACATTTCAGTTTAAAATCAAACTTGACAGGCATTATCATGGCCACCTATGTAAGCACATGGCCTTGGTGTGAATATTCCAAACAGAATTTTTAAAGTAAATACACATTTTTATAATTATGATGAGTGATCAATGTTTTCCTGGGGTCATACCATTTGACATGTAAACCTAAACCATACCTCATACCTGACCATACCCTAAAAAATTCTAATTATCTCATATTTTAAAGAGAGCTACTAACCTTGTCATGCAGCAGTTAGTCATCAGGGTCCTTCTTTGTGATATCAGTTCCTGTCACATGGTCTTCTTGCACAATATTAACAAAATGGCCCCTTGAATGGTGGTTACACCACCTTGACATGTCAGGAAGTTGACTTGACTGACATGATTCCCCAGTTTAATTATAATATTCAGAACAATGGTGTTACATTACTTTTTTATTTACTATTAAATAGTTCTAATGTAAGAGTATGCCAAACTAGTTAATAGGGTGTTTTATTGAGAATTTAACTTTTTTTAAACAAGTTAAATTATTTGGTACAAAGTTTTTACGGTTACACCACATTGACATTTTTGCCATCATCCCTCAAATATTCTCTCAAAATTGATTAAAACCAGAAATGTTTGACTAGGTCCTCAAAAAAAGAATGTATGCAAGTAATTTGTACGTTTATTTACAAATTTTAACTCTTTTAAATGTAACTAAATCATATGGACACAAAAAAATTTGCGTCACGTCATTGACCCATTTACATATGTAACAGATTTATGTACAATTAAAATGTGTAGAAGTGAAAATGTAGATGTTGTTAAGGTTGCTGAATGTTTGACGGCATCACTTATTGACAAAAATGCTAGAGCCTTAAAGTTCCTTAACCCCCTGAGGTCGACGGGAGCGGCGGCGCTCCCAGCAGCAATAAAAGTATATTACTATTTCTAACTTCGCGATATTTTATCATACACACGCGACAAAAACATTGACAGAAACCTTAGAATCGCGACTTTCCGATTTGAGCAGTGGCAAATCAAATGGGATTTTTTTAATTCGGTTAATTAGACCAAAAGTATACCTTGCCTTTTACTCTCTTTTTTACCTGGTAGTAACGTCCCCCTTCTATTGACATGGTAACTAGGTGCTAGTTTCGGGGAGGTGTGTGGGGAGGGGCGTGGGGCCATCTGTGAAAACGCCGGCGTAAACAACACAAACTGTCAACAATTTGAAGCAAGATTTTATACAGACATACAATTTTATTCAAGATGGAAAGATTTTCTGTGCTGCAGTGTTTGAGAGCATTGATGGAAAGCGACGAGGACAATAACTGACGAAGAGTAAGTAACTATATTTGATTTGCCATGTTATCAAATACTCGTATATATATTCAATATATGAATTCCGCGTCTTGTGACTACATATTCCGCGTGTTGCAACGTAACAAATTGCAATATGCACACAAGATCTATGGAAGAATACTTTTCAAACAGCCTAAAATGTAATAAAAAATCGTATGTAGCATCTTGTCTGTGTTTACGCTTGCAATCTGCCAGCAACAGTCTATGCTGATATTTATTTTATTTAGCTTGTTTTCAAATACTCGTGAAAATATATGAATTCTGCGTCTTGTGACGCCAAACATATTCCGCGTGTTGCAACGTAACAAATTGCAATAGGCACACAATGAGGGAAACCCCCTCTTCCTGAAGAGCCAAAATGGCTGCTGCCACAAGAAGCGCTTGTCGTGAAAGGAGAAATGGTAACTCAAATATTGCTTAGCCATTTAAAATCTAAATTGTGAGTTGTTGTTTTAACTCTAAAGAGGCATGAAATCACAAAAAAGTTTAATTGGAAGACCCTTTTTCCCTTGGGTCTCAGGAGGATATTATGTGCATTATTGTTAGGCTGTATGACTTGTAATATGTGGCATTCCCCATATACTGTAGTTTGGCTGCTGTTTTCAATAAATCTTCCAAAATGAAAAAAGCATTTTTTTTCTGTCTTCTGCATGGCTCACTGACTTGCTTACTCTGATGGCCTTTGAGAGAGAGATGGCCCATCTGACAGATCTTAGAGGTGTGGACAATGAATAATGAATATTCAGGTATTTAGCATTTAGCCCTCCCACAGCCTGAAATAAATGACCAGTTCTGATAAAAACAGGTTTTTAGCTATTTAGATCTCAGATGTGCTAAACTGTTTTCACACCCTTACATAACAAAGACCTTGATGAAAAAAAACGCACATTGGCAAAACAATTCATCACTATAGTTTAGTGTGTGCTTTCACAACTTTTGTGACAGCAGAACAATTTACTATTTTTAACTTGTGTGTTTGTAGATCTATTTACAAGCTGCATATGATACTGACCAAACTATTGATGGCATACAAATGTAGCTGTGATTGTCCTTCAAATAAAAATATCAAACACTTTGGAGTAAGTGTGTGTTAAATTGATGAAATTGAGATAAATATCAGACCATGCCAAAATCACAAACCATCTAAAAGCTTAGCACGGACCTCAGAGGGTTAATGTAAAGCGCCAGGGGTGTGATTTAAAAAAATGGGTATAACAGTTTTAAAACAAATTCAGACTCTGTAATTATTCTTTAGTCATCTAAGAATGGCAGAACGGTTGATGAAAACAGTGTTTTACACACCCATCAAATCCAGGGTCGTATGGGGGGAAAGAATTTTCACCGGGTGTTAGAAGAAACAGCGGGCTCGAGGTTAAATAATGGCCAGGTTACAGAATGGTTAGCCGGCCAGGATGCATACACGCTGCATCGAAATGTGTCTTTAAAATTTAAAAGAAATAAGGTTTTTGTTAGCGACATAGATTCACAATGGCAAGCCGATCTGGTCGATATGTCTGGTTTTTCCATACAAAATAACGGAAAGAAGTTTATGCTAACCTCTATAGATGTACTGTCAAAGTATGCTTGGGTCTGTGTGTTAAAAGACAAATCTGGTCGTGAAGTTGCAAAAGCCTTTACGCATATATTAAAGCAGGGGAGAACGCCAGTGACTGACAGTTTTTCAGCAAGGGTTTCCAAAATCTTATGAAAAAGTATAACATTACAGATTTTGCTACAGGAAACGATGTCAAAGCATCGGTAGTGGAGAGGTTTAACCGAACGCTGAAAACTAAAATTTGGCGTTATTTTATGGCAGTCAACACCAGAAAATACATTGATGTAGTGCAAGATATGGTCAGTGCTTACAATCAAAGTTATCACAGCAGTATTAAAATGAAACCTGTTGAGGTAAATAGCGAAAAGGCCTTTAAAGTTTTTAAAACTTTATACGGACTGTTTCCACTCCGGGAGAAAGAAAAAACCCAAAAACGATTAAGGTTTAAGGTTGGCGACACAGTCCGAGTGTCCTGAGTGAAAGCGGTTTTCGTGAAAGGCTATGAGCAAAATTTTACAGATGAGTATTTCACGGTTGTAGAATGTGTACCCTGAGCGCCACCTGTGTACAGGCTGGAAGACTATGACGGTGAAAAGATAGAAGGTACATTTTACAAGGAAGAACTGCCAAAGATTTTAGTGGGTAAAGATAAAGCCTGGAAAAAAGTGGAAAAGATTTGGGCTGAAAAGAAGCAAAACAGGAAAGAAAATGTGTTTAGTGAAATGGGTCGGATGGCCGGAGAAATTTAATACATGGATTCCTAGTGATCAAATGGTTAATATCCATGTGTAATAAAACAAACCAGCTGCAACCTATACAAGTTCATAATCTATACACGTGAAGACATGGAAGGGCGTGAGTTACATCAACATTACATCATTGGGCATGTATCCTGAAAACAAAATCGGCAGTTTCAGGACAAAGTTTGCCAAGCCTATTGATTTGAGGGGTGACTGGGAAGTTGCTCTTGCAGAGATACAATATCCTCATACCTGGGATTTAATAACTGCTAAGGAAAATAAGATTGACATATTTGACAAGGTGAAACAATGGTTTTCTTGCAAATTGAGTTTAGGTTATTACAAAAATTAGGTTTGTAATAATTTAGGTTATTACAAAAATTTAGTGAAGGGTCGGGGGTTTCTCTAGCTTACGGTGCGATAAAAAACAGTTAATGTTATGGGTCTGGCAGAATGTTTAATTAGGACCCATGGCACTCTAGCGCTATTGTTAGGATTGCAACCTAGGGAATACTTCCCCGTTGAGCAGGGTTCATTTCCCCACCATGTAGATATGCACGCTGGGTTCTATACAATGTTAATATATACTGATGTCATCGAATATCAGAGGGTAGGAAATAGCTTTGTTCCACTTTTGAGGTGCATACATATATCAGGACAAAACAAAGATGTGATCACAATTACGTACGACAAGCCACATTACGTACCGGTCAGCAAGCATCATATTGACAACATAGTCGTCAAGGTCAAATCAGATCAAAACAAAGATATCTCCTTTCGCTACGGAAAACTTGTTGCAAAATTACATTTTAGACCTTCAAAGCAGTCTTTTTGCGCTTAGCAATGGTTATGACGCCCCATTATGCGGACCCTCATAGATATATAAATTATTATACGTCTCAAGCCGGACATAGCCTGCCGGGTTACCACGGCAGTGCCGTTATGTATGGAGCAGGCCTCGGAGGGCTGTTTAGGGGGCCTTTTAGAATGGCTGTTCCTTTTTTAAAGAAAGGCTTATAATAATAAAGAGGGTTCTGGACGTATGGTTATGTCGCGGGGTAAAAGATTAAACCCTCCCGGGGGGCGTCAACAGGCGTACACTACTATTAAAAAACTCAAAAGCCCACCGCCGGTCAGTGTCCAACGGTCGACAAAGAGGAAAGAGAACGCTCCAGCTCAAACTCTAAAAGAAAAACCAGAACTATCTTCTAAAGAACAATGTCTTTTTTACATAGCATGTCAGAGGAGTGTGTAAAGTCCGAATTGGATTTGTTTACAGTCCCTTTCACCCAAACCTGTATAGACAAGAGCCAATATGTGGAAATACCACCCCTATCAGACATGGGGCCTTTGGAATTTTTTAAATGCTGGAAACGGGGAAGACTATTTAGATTTGAATAATACCCTTCTGCATCTTCGCTGCAAGATCACAAAAGCTGACGGTAGTGTAATTGCGGCCGGGGACCGCATTGCCCTCATTAATTACCCCATAACATCCATATTCTCTCAAGTAGATGTTTCTCTTGGGGACAGGCTTGTAAGTCAATCCAGCAATACATACCCCTACAGGGGTATAATGGAATTTCCTCTAAATTATGGAAAGGATACTCTGATGACTCAATTCAATGCCGGCTTGTTTTTTAAAGACACGGCAGGATCCATGGAATAGACGGTCCCCTCAGGAGACAATCGGGCTACACAACCATTCCTTATATTCTGTAAACAGTAATGCTTTTGAATTACTAGGACATATACATTCCGATATATTTTTTCAAGAGAAGCTAATGCTAAACGGTGTGGATCTTAAGATTAAAATGGTTTGCTCCAAAGATGAGTTTTGCCTTATGGCCAAGGGGGCCTAAGCATTCAAACTAAAAATTCTGAATGCAACACATTTTGTTAAAAAAGTTTCTGTATCTCCAGCTGTGAAAACCGACCATGCCCAAGCCCTTCTAACAGCCAATGCTAAATATCCTATAGAAAGAGTAAGCATGAAGACATTTAGCATCGCTGCAGGTAGCCCCGTTTGTAATCAAGAAAATCTGTTTCTGGGTACTCTACACAAGTGTATGGTTATAGGGTTGGTGAATAATGACAGTTTTTCAGGACACTATGGCAGAAACCCCTTAAATTTCCAAAATTACCAGGCCGAGTTTATAGCTTTATACGTAGACGGCCGACAATTTCCATCAAAACCTTACCAGCCAGATTTTGAAAACGGTGATAGGGCGACATCTAAAGGATCAGGCATTGGCCATTAACAGAACAGAATACATTCGTGCCTACACCCTGTACGCTTTCAATTTGACCCCAGACGAAGAATGTGGGCACCATCTTTCTCTGGTGAAATCTGGAAACATGCGTTTGGAGATGAGGTTCAAACAACCCCTGCCCAGAACGGTTAATATGATTGTCTATGCCACCTTTGACAACATTATTGAAGTGAGTCAGAGAAGGGATGCTTTAATTGACCATTATTAGACATGAATACAAGAGACCTGAACAATGTGATGAGCTGTAATCGCTTTACCAAAAAACTGTTTTATGGAGTGTTTGCAAGTGATGAACTACCGCGAGATAAGATCATGGATTTACCAGCGTCGTTTATAATCAACACTCATCCTAAAGCCAAGCCCGGAGAACATTGGCTGGCTATCTACATTACAGAGAACTCCTCTGGGGAATTTTTTGATTCTTATCAGTTGTCCTTCGGACAAGTGGCTCAGATATTTTACTTGTCCGATAGCTAAACTTACTTGTCCAAAACTGAAAATAAAGGCCTATTAAAAAAGAAATAAAACAGACAGAGATTTGGACAATTATGATTTTATAACTTAAAGAACATACAATCATACGAATACTACTTAAAAGCAAACCAACATATTAAAACAAAACAACGTGAGACAACAGATTACAAATGGGAATATTACCAAGTAGACAAAAGACTGGAATGAATAGAATAGAAAGAACCAGCCGGCATTAACAATTCAAGGTCGGTAAAAGTAAATAAAATGTCAGTAGTGTAGTGTGTGTAATAAAATAAAATCTAATCCAAAATGTCAGTAGTGTGGTGTGTGATAAAATAAAGTTCAATCCAAGATGTCAGTAGTGTGGTGTGTGATAAAATAAAAATGAATCCAAAATGTCAGTAGTGGTGTGTGATAAAATAAAATCTAAACCACCTATTGAGACAAAAAAATGGTTAAGGGTATATATGATCAGTCCTCCAGCTCATCTTCACTCCCCACCATCACCAGCTTATCTTCCGCACCTCCCCTCTCTCTTGACGACCAGGGGTTAAACCCTGGTCTACGTCTGCGCAGACTTGATGTCCACCATCGCTGGGCAGCTGAGGCTGCATCAAAGTCTTCCAGAGCAGGACCTTCGATGGAGATAAACATGAGCTTAACGCTAGAAGCGCCACGCTTTTTTTAACACCAGTAACCGCCACAGTCAACGTCCCCCCATGATTCGTGACGTTGCCTAATATAACGTGCGCTCTCTCGTTGAGAGACTTGACGCAATGATGTGACAAAGTCGGATTGATGATAATTGTTTTCCAATGTTATAACTTACACACAACGAGAACCAGTTTTACATGTTATATTACTGCTTCAAATAAGTCATGATGTTAGCAGCTAGCTAGCTACCACTCTAGCACAGCTAATATGAATGTCTCGAGTCTAGCTGCAACTAGCATCTCTGACTATTGCAGCAGAGCTGCACACAATGTCCATTGAAAATTTGTGAAAATAAGGTTTCGCTCAAACTCGTTGAATAAAACCCTAATTCAAGACCACGTACCACATGTGTTGTATTTTTATTTCAACCATTTTAAGTTATGAAGTCAAAATACTCACCAGAATTTGATTATTAATCCACTTTTATGTCACGCTTATATTTTCAATCTCACCATCTTCACACAGGAGGTAAATTAGCTAACTTTTTAACGTCACTTATGTGTCTGCAATGTCAGGCGAATTTCGGCAGGTTGAGCAGTACATCTTCTCTTCTCCCCCTTCCTCTGTGTACCGGAGCCACGGAAAATGATCTGTCCATGCTGGAACAACTTTCCTGATTCGTTTTGCCTCGTACACCAATTTGGAGGCAGCCCCAATTTCAGGAGCTCTCCTAGGGCGCTTCCCTGGGGCTTGGTTAGGTTTCAGAGCCTTTAGGAACATCTCTTCATGGGTGACTGCGCTCTCGACGATATCCAGTCAGTCAGTCAGTGAGTATCAGTGATTCACAACAATTTGGAATGCCGCGCACCGGTCAAACCTTTCTACCAATCACTGCAGATGTAATATTGACGTAATACAGAGATTGAGAGTTTCCTGTGCGACACTGCGAGACAGGCACTTTCTGATCAGATGGAATAATGTTACTATTAGTTTGGGGGATTTTTTTTTTTTTTACTTGTCCGTTCGGGCAAGTTAAAGCTGTATCATGCTTGTCCTACCATTTTTTTTACTTGTCCCAGACAATCGGACAAGCCTTAATGTCAAGCCCTGCTTATGGCAACCCTCCAGATTTCCTCTACTTCCCGAAATCCCTAACTACGTTCTTGCTATTAAACTGCCATAGAATTATTTACAATTCCCGTCAAGTGCAAGACATGGTCTTGACCACCTGTGGACAGCATTGCATATTCTATCTGGTCTAAAGGAGTCAAAGTTATTCGTTTGCTGCTATAATGTCCATGTATAGTGATAACTTAAAAATAAATGATGTTATGGTTTCGAGGTTTGTTCATAAAATACAACCTTTTATGCATAAAAGAAACATGCTTACTTGTATACAGAATGTGTGCTCTGGCAATATGTTTAAGGACTGTCATGGTTGTTGAAAAAAACACAATTTAAGACAATGATTGAACATAATGGCATATTTTTATTAAAAATAAAAGAAGATAAAATGTACATCATCGTTTGTGTCATTTTTCTCTATAACTTAAGCTTTCATATTTAACGAAACCCCAAAGAAAACACTTCAAAAGTCGATCTAGCGTAGGTGAGGAAAAGCGGGGGTCAGGAAACGCGTAGGTTGGTCCGGTCTTTGTTGCGGGAGACTTTGGTGATGCTAAGGACATTGGTGTTTTGCTTTTGACGTACATGCTGATTAGGTATAACAGATAAAGACATGCTAAGGACAGCCATTGCTTCAAGAAATTTTAACCATCCTACGGGTCTTCTATCTTCGGACACCTTACGTGCTGATGTTAGGCTCTTTATTAAGTCAACCATATGTGATCCATTCACCATTTCACCTTTGAAAACAAACACTCCTTTATCATTCCACGTTGCTACGTTACCAGAGTTGTGCATTTTGTCCAAAACGTATGTGCCATTTTTCTTACACCTAGGGGCGATACTTTGAATAACATCCGAAACAATCCGATCTCTATCTTCTGTCGTAGGGTCTGTGTCAGCACCCTGGGGAGGTTCAGAGGGGTTTCCCCTTTCATCAGGATTAACTGGCAAAGACAATGTTAGATTATTTGTTTCTTTAGACCCCATCTTAACTAGAGATAAAAACCTTTGCAGTATTGCTTGGCTTTTTCGTATTGACCCATATTTGGTTTTGTCAAAATACTCCAAATTTGCCAAGTCCAGATCATTCTCAACATTTTGCCTGATTGATTCAGGAGGTTTTTCAACTTTTCCATCTGATGTTGAGTTTAAAATAACTTTTCTTTGTAGTGGCAATCCTTCAAATAATGCTGTCAATAAAGGCAGATTTCTCTTTAAGTGAGCAGACATGTTGAAATTGCTATTTGTATTTATTTATTTATGACTTTTTCTTGAGCACGTAGACTATCGGCCACTCCCAAGAGAACAAACCTTCTCTGACCCTGTAGTCCTCAGGAGTTATTCAGAAAGAGTTTAGATATTTGTCGTTTGGTCTGATTTACAGAGATTTTTGTCAGATCTAACTGAATGCCTTCCTTTTCAAAATAGATTTGAATATAGGTCTCTTTACTGACATTGTCAGAGGCCCAGGAGGGGTAACCACTGGCCTCCTGCTTACCTTTTAAAAATGTCTTTATGTAATCGGTAAAGAGAGAATCTATCTTTTCTGCAAAATGCCACACTTCATACATTGTGGCAACTCTGTACCCTTTCTCAACAGCCTTTTTGAGTTCAACACTGCACCAGACACCTGAAAGAGCCCTCTCATCATCAGAATGCATGCATTTGTTGTCTTGATTTAGGGACTCGCAACAAGTTCTGCAAAGCGGGAACATTAGCTTACCTGCTGCTCTATAGGGTAGCACCGGTAGGAACAGATTTCGAGGAGGATACACTTTTGCCTTTATGAACCCAAAATAATGATCAAGGGGCTTGAAATTGCGAAATATGATCTGTGGATGCCCAAATGGGTACTCTTTCACCTTATTCACGTAGGGGTAAACTGAGGTGAAATTGTAATAATCAATTTTCTCCCCCGGCTGCACAGTGTAATGCAAGTTGAGAGCATTAGTTCTACCCCTGAAAAGAGCTTCACGCGGCTCCAAGCGCTCTGAAAAAAGGCTTTCAGAAAAGCTTGGACTTTTGCACAAGTCTTTTTGACCCCATCCCACTCGTGTTCCCATAAAACCTTAACTCTCAAATTGTAGGCCATTTTTAGATTTTCTATTTTGTTTAGGAAATGTTGATGCATCAAGCCAAATTTAATTTTTGTTAGGGGGTTGACTGTTTGAATCAAAACATTTTGGACACCCATGGTAGAAACATCCGGCAAATTCATAAGCTGTGCGGCGTCCGGCAACCTCAGAGTATCCGTCAACGTAATAAGGACCTATTTTGGTTTCGCCGTGGTTGAGAGCATGCTGTATAGTAGGGGGAATTATGTGAAATTTCGTTACGCGGCGGATAGAAGCATGGAAATTGATACACATGTTCCTTGGGTAATCCTAAGACATCCTAGAAGGGGTGCCCAAAAAAATCTTAAACAGGAAGTGAGTTATTGATGAAATTCAAAATGGCCACCTAAACTGTTGGCAGTTGACTCAAAAGACACCTAAAGAATCTCATAAAAGCATAAAATTTGGCACAAATGTCCCTTGGGTGATCCTAAGACATCCTACAAGGGGTGCCCAAAAAATCTTAAACAGGAAGTGAGTTATTGACGAAATTCTAAATGGCCGCCTAAACTGTTGGCAGTTGACTCAAAAGACACCTAAAGAATCTCATAAAAGCATAACATTTGGCACAAATGTCCCTTGGGTGATCCTAAGACATCCTAGAAGGGTGCCCAAAAAATCTTAAACAGGAAGTGAGTTATTGACGAAATTCAAAATGGCCATCTAAACTGTTTGCAGTTGACTCAAAAGACACCTAAAGAATCTTATAAAAGCATAACATTTGGCACAAATGTCCCTTGGGTGATCCTAAGACATCCTAGAAGGGGTACCCAAAAAAATCTTAAAACAGGAAGTGAGCTGTAGAAGAAATTCTAAATGGCCACCTAAACAGTTAGCGATTGACATAAAGCACAAAAAGGACGTCATAAAAGCATATAATTTGGTACGTATATTGAGTGATCCTTATCCTAGAAGGGGTGCCCCCAAAAACTATTAAACAGGAAGTGAGCTGTTGAAGAAATTCCAAATGGTTGTCTAAACAATTGCACTCTGCATCTTCTTGCTTATTTTGCACTCTGCGTCTTCTTATTTATTTTGCACTCTGCATCTTCTTGTTTACATGTACACTCTGCATCATCTTGCTTAGTTTGCACTCTGCATCTTCTTATTTACTTTTGCACTCTGACTCTATCTTCTTGTTTACATTTGCACTCTGCATCTTCTTGTTTACATTTACACTCTGCATCTTCTTATTTATTTTGCACTCTGATCTTGTTTACATTTGCACTCTGCATCTTCTTATTTATGTTGCACTCTGCATCTTCTTGTTTACATGTACACTCTGCATCATCTTATTTATTTTGCACTCTGCATCTTCTTGCTTATTTTGCACTCTACATCTTCTTGTTCATTGCTGTCTAGTAGTGACTCACGTGTGCCAATTCACATGTTCCAGCACATTGGCATAATGCTGTGCAAGGTAACCCAGCATCCCGGCATCGACACTTTCGAGAACAGAGGGGCTCAGCTTTGCAGCCACACTTCAGGAGTTCTCTACAAACTTTGGCAGCCTCTGGCAAGAGTGTCCATAAAGGTGTCCACGAATCAGCTACTTTGGTCCATCCATATTTTTCAGGAGAAGATACAGACTGGATAGCTTTCAGACTTTTGGACCAAATGCTAGCTTGGTAAACTGCTCGATTTGAATGTTGTAGCAGTGCAGCCTGTGTGGGAGGAATGTTTTCCATTGAGAGACATTTTTGAGCAAACAGGTCCTTCCTTAGATCATTGACATTTTCAATGTCAGTTGTCTTGTCATACAGAACACAGGTGTATCTTTCCAGCAATGCAAAACTGTTTGATTCCTGGCTAAGCGGTTGAAAAGGATTAGCCGTCATTGCAATGAAGCCATTTGCCACTTCTGGAAATGATTTCCATGCAGCCCAGGCTGTCTTTTTGCCCTTGCCCTGGAACTGTGAAGTTGTATCACAGCCTGTGAATGAGTGGAATCCCGGTAGAGCCAAACTCATTTTCTTCCCCAGCTTTTTGAAAATAGTATTGATGCATATTTCCTGGAAGTTTTGCCCCATACCAAAAGCAACCCAGAGGCCTATATTTGGGTAGTCTTTGGCAAGCTGTCCAAACAGACCAACGAGGATCACTATGATATCCGTATCCACTGTTTGAATTACGACTGTCTGTGCACCCTTTTCTAGAGCATCTTTTAGATGGATGCATACTCTAGTGTCTGCCTCCTCATGGTCACACTCTGGCATTGGGGCTAGAGGACCTGATGAAAGCACATGCCTATCTTTAGTTACATATACTTGCTTTCCTGGTTCAAACTTGGTGGAGTTAACCTTCTCGGCTAGCATTTCAAAGAGCTCTTCCTTGTTCAATGGGTTCTTTAGAAAATCAGAGAACTTGCGGGGAAGCTTAGTCATCTCACCAACTTTTTGTCGGACGCCATGTCCTCTCTTTTCTCGTGTTGTAACTACAGGCGTCTGTAAACTGTAAAAGTTACGGTAGCTCAAATTCATTCGGTGCCAATGGGAAACTAACCTAAGCTAGTTACATGCTAAATGTGAACTTCATAATCCAGGGGGAGTGTTTTTTTCCAGCACAAAATACATAATTGAACCGAGCACTGTTCTGATATACTGCCTTTATTGATTAGTTAAGCCCCGCCCCTCACACCCCCTACCTCCCTTCCCCAAGGGTCAGTCCAGGTTAAGTCCAGTGTCTTGTTTGCAATGATACAACATTTCTATACATTCGCAATAGTACATCCAACTGTGTGCTTCTATCCACAACATAAGAAATTAGCCAATTTTGGGGCATTAAAATGCTAATGAGTTGTGCCCCAATAGAGGGCTTGATCTCTGGTCATATGAAGATTTTAACAATATATTATCTATAGATAATCATTCATTGGGTCTTTTAAAAGTTTTTAAAAACAATTATGTATATATGCCATTGACAATATATCACTCAGAAAAGGATTCATTTGGAAAGTCATCTCATTCCGAGTGTTTTTAAGCCTATGTTTGGTGTTTAAAGCTGTTTAAAATGTATTTAAGACATTTTTCATGGGTTATTTTGGGCAAATCCTTTAATATTAGTCTATTTACTATAAATGTAAAAGCTATAATTAGCACAATCAGCCAAAATGTCATTATTATATCACTTTTTAGGAATCTTGGGTCTTTTCTGGCGGCCATTTTGGATTTCCCCTTTTAAAAAGCCTTTAATGGGTCCAAATTTTTGGGCACCCCTTCTGAGATGGTGAGATACATCCTAAAGAGTGTGTGTACCAAATTTGGTGCTTCTATCCACCGCGTAACGAGTTGGCCATTTTTTTAGCTTAATCCCCCCTACTAGTATAGGAACCTTGGAGTTAGCTGACAAATATTCTAACCATTGAATGGATGCACTGGAGAAGGACTTTTGTGACCAATTGTATTTCTCCGTTGATGTCATGGTTATGGTGTCTCTCTGTATAAAATTTGTCCTGAACATTTTCATACATACGGAAGCAATAGTAAGACACTGCAGAGGATCAGGGCCTCCACAGCTCAACACCTCAGATCTAAACCTTAAACACGCTTCCCGTAAAATGACTACATCGTTTTTACAGTACATGGCCATTTCACTTCTGAGGTCAAAAACCCCACCAGACACAGAATCATACCATTTAAAAAAAGCAGACCTTTCTTGCGGCATCATAGAATCAACCACATAGTACTGTGTCGCGGGGTAGGGGTCATTGTAATGTTGGTTAAATTTTACATTTTACAGTTTAAGCATTTAGCAGACGCTCTTATCCAGAGCGACTTACAAGATGTGCATTAATACATGGTAGGAACAATCATAGTTAGCGCATGAGATTAGTGCAGGAATACAGCAATAGACATCATTGCAGGCATCTGCGTACCATACCTGTAACACCGGGAAGGAAAAGGTTAGTGAATATTTTTTTACATTTTTTGGGGGGGGGGGAGTATAGTGTTGAACAAGTAAACAGTGGTGAAGACAATTTAGCTAGATGGACAGAGTTCAGTGGTAGTGGAGTCTGAAGAGGTGGGTTTTGAGTCTCTTGCGGAAGATCGCAAGTGACTCCGCGGTCCTGACCGATTGCGGAAGGTCGTTCCACCAGCGAGGGATCAGGACAGAGAAGAGGCGAGAACGTGAGGAGCGGCTGCCAGGCGCCCGGAGGGAAGGGACAGTCAGTTTACCAGAGGAGGCAGAGAGGAGGGGTCTGGGAGGTGTGTAGGGAGTGATGAGTGACTGGAGGTATGGGGGAGCAGTACCTCTGGCCGCTTGAAAAGCAAGCACCAGTGACTTGAATCTGATGCGTGTTGCGATGGGGAGCCAGTGCAGAGAGGAGAGTAGAGGGGTGACGTGGGTGAACTTCGGCTGGTAGAACACCAGACGAGTGGCAGCGTTCTGGACTAGTTGCAGTGGCTTGATGGCGCAGGCTGGACCAGGAGTTGAGTGGCCTCTTGGGTGAGGAACGGTCGGATCCTCCGGATGTTGTGGAGGGAGAAACGGCAGGTCCGAGTAATCGCTGCAATATGGCACGAGAAGCACAGCTGGTTGTCCAGGGTTACCCCAAGACTCCTGGCCGACTGGGACGGAGACACTATGGAGCCTTCCACGGTGATTGATGCATCAATCATCGGGGAGCCCTTTGCTGGGAGGAAGAGCAGCTCAGTTTTCCCCAGGTTCAGCTTCAGGTGGTGGGTGGACATCCAAGCGGAGATGTCAGCCAGGCATGCAGAGATCCGTGCCGGGACCTGGGTATCAGATGGAGAGAAGGAAAGGAACAGTTGTGTGTCATCAGCATAACAGTGATAGGAAAAACCATGAGCAGAAATAACAGAGCCAAGTGACTTGGTGTACAGAGAAAATAGGACGGGGCCTAGCACCGAGCCCTGCGGGACTCCGGTAGAGAGGGTGTGGGGAGAGGAGAGGGATCCTCTCCAGGCCACCTGGTAGGACCGCTCAGCCAGGTAGGACCATGTCAAACCATGTCAACGCAGATCCAGAGATTCCCATCTCGACGAGAGATGAGACCAGGATCCGGTGGTCCACAGTGTCGAATGCTGCCGACAGGTTGAGGAGGAGGAGGACGAAGTTAAGGGATTGGGACTTAGCCCTGTGAAGAGCCTCAGTGACCGCAAGGAGAGCGGTCTCTGTGGAGTGGCCTGCTCTGAACCCAGATTGGTTGGGATCAAGCAGGTCGTTCTGTAAGAGATGAGCAGACAGTTGGTTATAGACAGCCCGCTCTAACGTTTTGGAAAGGAATGGGAGGAGAGAGACAGGTCGGTAGTTTGAAATAACAGCAGGATTCAGAGAGGGTTTTTTGAGGAGGGGGACAACATGAGCACATTTGAGGGAAGAGGGGACAGAGCCAGAGGAAAGAGAGGAGTTAATGACATTGGAGACAAAGGGGAGGATTTCCATAGCAATGGATTGGAAGAGGGGGGAAGGAATGGGATCAAGAGGGCAGGTGATGGGACAGTGGGAGAGGACAAGTTGAAGGATGTCTGAGTCAGGGAGGGGTGAGAAGGGGGACAGAGGGGTGGGAGGTTTAGGTAACGAGATGGGTGAGGGAGAGGTTGGGGGAAGGAGTTGTGAATTACATCGACCTTCTCGTGAAAGAAGGATGCGAAGTCATCCGCTGTTGGAGAGGAGGGGGGTGGGGGAGGAGGAGTGGTGAGGAGAGAGGAAAACGTAGAGTAGAGTTTACGAGGGTTAGAAACTGAAGATTGAATTTTGGAAAGGAAAAATGCAGACTTGGCAGAGGAGAGGTTAGAAGAGAAGGAAGCCAGGAGTGTGTGGAAATCAGTCAGAGCTACCATTTCATTTTCCCGTGCGTGTTTTGAATTTGTCAGCTGGCGCCCGGGCACATGATTCTCTGAGAGGCATGGCAAGCAAGATCGCTCCCCTGTGTGGAGAGACTTAACATGTGGCTGCCTCCTGGTCTCCTCCTCTTCCTCATGAACAACAGAGGGAAGGAGGAAACTCATGTGCCGCTTTGCAAAACATGATTTTCAGGATTTTTTGTTGTGTTTTCAGCCGAGATAGTGGGCAGTGATTTTCCCTAAGAGAAATTGCTATGCTCTATAAAAAGATTTCATGCTTTTTATTCATATCAATAATTGATGGATTGGTGATGCCAGAGGGTCACCATGGCAAGAGAGAACTGTGGGTGAGGCTGAGAGCTGTGGGTTATGGTATTTCGGGGTGGGTGGGAGGGGATGAAGCTTGATATCTGAAATGAACATGTGGTCATGTGAGATTCCAAATGGGAGGAGCAGCAGCGTTGCTAGTTTGTGTGTCGGAGTTGAAATGCAAAGTACCTCTGCTTGATTTATCGCTGCTAGACAGGCTGTAAGTCTGGAGTGACAACAGTTCCAGTTTTTATTTTATGTGCTGGCATTTCCCTCGAAAATAATGCATGTGGTGTTGCTTCAGCTATACAGGAGCCAACCCTGTTATCAGCATTGCTGCACTGGCAGAAACGGGACATTTTTTAACATTTTATTTTTAAATTGTATTTTCTTTATAATTTTTCCTGATTTTCTCCCAATTTAGTAGTCAATTATACCCTTATATATTCATGTCAATTACTTCCCCTTGTATTGTGAACTTGCTGCCGTAGTCCTGAGACCGGCAGTAACCAACGCGATGTACCGCCTCCTCCGAGCTGGAAATTGCTAAGCCATCAACTGTAACTCTGGTACACATAGAGCCACTCTTATATGCAGCGACCTCATATCGACTTCCCTCCCCCCTCCCTGGGCCGCCCCCTAGTGCACTTCCGGCCAGAGCCGAACTGGCGTGGACTGGAGAATCGAACCCCAGAAGCGTCGAATATTGAAACCACTAGACCGTGCTGGAGGCCCTAACTGGGTAAATATTTGACCCCCTGAGGTCGACTGGATCGCCGACGATCCGAGCAGCAATAAAAATATATTACTATTTCTAACGTCCCAAGATTTTATCATACACACGCGGCAAAAACATTGACAGAAACCTATACGGAAACAATAAGAATCATTGCGAACTGCTGCAAATAATTAACGGGAGGATATTTAACCAGCTGGTATTCTCTGTTTCGGCGCTTGGACATTATCTAGCTTAGCTTGATAGTAACTGTTGTGATTAATGTTTCTTGCCTCTCGAGAACTTTGTTAGTGTGCTTATTGTTGTTTAGATTTCTAGTGTTTAGTTTATTCCGAGTTTTTGGATACGTTTTGGATTTACCGTTTACTTGTTTTGTTTGTTCCTGATCGTTGGTTATTTTGGTTTGTTTTGTTTATGTCTTTCCGTGTCTTCGCAGACACTGGTTTTGCTTTCGTTTTCCTACAGACGTTTAAAGATAAATAAATATCTTAAACCCAGAAAATGGGCTACTTTTGATCATTTTTCAGATTCAGATTCAGATTTCTTTATTGTTACATCTGTGATACTACGTACACCACTTGGGCCAGGCCCCTCAACTTCGCAGCATCAGAATACACACAGAAATAGCACACTTTGTAAACAAAATAGAAATAGAATAGATAAATAAATAAAATATAATGTAACAAAATAATTTTAAGTAGCAGCAAGTGGACTAGGGTCACAAGGCACAGTGCGGGAGTGAGTAGTGTGAGTGTGTGTGTGTGTGCGCGCGCGGGCGTGTGCGATGTCGCCTGCGCGTGCTGAGTCTGTGCAGGTGTGTCTGTGCTCAGTCCACCTGGATGTGCAAATGGCAGTTGGCTAGCTAGGCTAGTGGCCAGAGTTCAGTAGCCTGACAGCTTGGTGGAAGAAGCTGTCTCTGAGCCTACTGGTCCTGGCCTGAGACTGCGGTACCGCTTGCCTGACGGTAGCAGCTGGAATACGCTGTGGTTGGGGTGGCTGGGGTCTTTGATGATGCTGTGGGCTCTGCTGGCACATCGGCTGCTGTACAGTTCCTGGATGGAGGGGAGGGCGTGCCTCCGCTGATGTGTTGAGCGGACTGCACCACCGTCTGCAGTGCCTTGCGGTTGAGGCCTGAGCAGTTTCGTACCACGCGGTGATGTTGCCGGTCAGGATACTCTCAGTAGTGCCTCTGTAGAAGGCCCGCAGGATCTTGGGCCCCATTCCGAACTTTTTCAGCCGCCTGAGGTAGAAGAGGCGTTGTTGTGCCTTCTTGACTACGTGGCCAGTGTGGGCGACCAGGACAGGTCCTCAGTGATGTGGACACCGAGGAACCTGAAGTCACTGACCCGCTCCACAGTGGACCCGCCCGATGGTGAGGGGCTCCTGCCTCCTCTCTCTCCTTCCTGTAGTCCACGATGAGCTCCTTGGTCTTATCAACGTTGAGAGAGAGGTTGTTCTCCTGACACCATTGTGCCAGGTTGCTGACCTCTCTCCTGTAGGCCGTCTCATCATTGTCCGTGATCAGGCCTATCACCGTTGTGTCATCGGCGAACTTGATCACCCTGGTGGAGCTGTGCGTGGCCACACAGTCGTGGGTGTACAGGGAGTAGAGGAGAGGGCTCGGGACGCAACCCTGGGGGGCCCCGGTGTTGAGGGTCAGAGGGGCGGAGGTGATGGGGCCCATCCTCACCACCTGGCGCCGGTCCGACAGGAAGTTCAGGATCCAGCCGCAGAGGCTGGGGTTCAGCCTCAGGTCCCAGAGCTTGGTGTTGAGCCTGGAGGGTATTATGGTGTTGAACGCTGAGCTGTAGTCCACGAACAGCATTCTCACATAGGTGTTCCTCTTCTCCAGGTGGGTGAGGACGGTGAGGAGTGCGGTGGAGATGGCGCGTCCGTGGATCTGTTCCGTCTGTATGCGAATTGGTAGGGGTCCAGGGTGGGCGGTAACAGGCTACAGATGTGCTTTTTGACTAGCCTCTCGAAGCATTTGCTCACGATGGGTGTGAGTGCGACAGGGCGCCAGTCATTTAAGCCTGTTACCTTGGTCTTCTTTGGCACCGGGACAATGGTGGCTGACTTGAAGCAGGCGGGACTATCCCAGTGGAGAGGGATAGGTTGAATATGTCTGTGAATGGGCCTGCCAGCTGCGACGCACACACCTTGATCACTCGACCCGGGATCTCGTCAGGTCCGGCCGCTTTGCGCGGGTTGACGCGCATAAATTCCTTCCGTACCTCATCCTCAGTGAGGACGAGGGCGGAGCTCGTGTCTGCGGAGGTTGGTGCTCTCGCCGGCGTACTGTCGTTCACCTCGGCGGCTGAAGAAGTTGTTCAGCTTGTCCGGGAGGGTGGCGTAAGTCGACAGCTGTGCAGGGTTTCCTTTTAAAGTCTGTGATGGTGTGCAGGCCCTGCCACAGGCTGCGTGGGTCGTTGTTGCTAAGCTGGCCCTCCAACTTCGCCCTGTATTCACGCTTGGCGTCTCTGATCGTCCTCCGGAGCTCGTAGCGGGCTGTTTTCACTACTGCCTGGTCTCCGGAGGCGAATGCCGTGTCCCTCTCTCAGAGCGGCTCGCACGGCGCTGTTGAGCCAGGGTTTTTGTTTGGGAACGTGCGGACAGTTTTTGTCGGTACGTCGAGTTCGAGGCAGTTCAGAACGTACCCAGACACGGCTGACGTGTATTCGTTTACATCATTGTTTGCCGCTTCACGAAACATCCGCCAGTCCAGGCCGCTCAGTCTGACTGATCATACCACACAGTTCTTTCAGCGCCAGCTCCTTACTAGCTTGCGGTGGTATGTACACGGCTACCATAACAATAACGGTAAATTCCCGTGGTAGCCAGAAGGGCCGACAAGTCACTGTGAGGTATTCTAGGTCGGATGAGCAGAATGATATGGGGGGGGATATGCTATTAGAAGCACACCAGTCCATGGAGACCATTATAGCCACCCCTCCCCCTCTGTTCTTACCGGTGAGTTCCTTTGTTCTGTCTGCGCGGAATACACAGAATCCAGGTGTAAATATTGCGTCATCAGGGATCTCCGGCGACAGCCATGTCTCAGTCAAACAGATGATATTGCAGTCTCTTGTTTCTCGTTGAAACGCGATTCTTGCTCTAAGTTCGCAAAGTTTGTTGTCCAAACTCTGCACGTTAGCTAGCAGGATCGTGGGTAGCGGGGCTTTGCTAGCCCTCCGCTTCACTCTTACCAGCACGCCGGCTCTGGATCCTCTTTTCTGGCGGCGTTTGCGATTGCGACGAGAAGCCGGTGCTGCGATGTAGCCTAGCGCGAACTCCGGGTCCCAGTGTAGAAACTCCGGTTTTCCGCTGGTGTGCGGCGATTCTCTCAGTTGCAGCAGTGAGTCTCTGTCATACTTAAAATAACTGTCTACACTATTTACATAAATAATAAAAATAAATGCTAGATTTAGCAAAAAGCTGCGAGGTTTCTGAGGAGCTCCCGGCAGCGCAGCCATTCCGTCCGGCGCGCATGTGCCTGTGCCCACTGCCAAACAGACTATAGATGTTGGCAAACTGGCTTCTGTTGGTCACAAGAAATGCGTACTCTGCAAGATGTCGGGGAAACAACAGTGCACTCCATGGGAGTGCAAGGTTTGTGATGTTCTCATGTGTCTACAGTTGACCAGAAACTGTTTTGAGAAGTGGCACCAAAGACTGTGAAAGAACACATTGTCTCACCGTGTTTTCATTTGGATTTTTTTGGTATATAGTTTGTGTGATGTTTTCGATAAATCTTCCAAAATGAAAAAAACTTGCTTACTCTGATGGCTTTTGTCTTTGTCTGATGGCCTTTTGAGAGAGAGATGGCCCACCTGACAGGTCTTATAGGTGTGGACAACCCTCAGGTGTGGATTATGAATATTCAGGAAATTAGCATATAGCCCAAATATAGCCCACAGCCTGAAATAAATGTGACCAGTTCTGATAAAAACAGGTTTTTAGCTATTTAGATCTCAGATGTGCTAAACTATTTTGACATCCTTACATAACCAAGACCTTGATGAACAAACTCATATTGGCAAAACAATTCCTCACTATAGTTTAGTGTGTGCTTTCACAACTTTTGTGATGGCAGAAAAATGTACTCTTTATAACTTTTGTGTTTGTAGATCTATTTACAAGCTGCATATGATACTGACCAAACTATTGATGGCATATAAATGTAGCTGTGATTGTCCTTCAAATAAAAATATCAAACATTTTGGAGTAAGTGTGTTAAGTTGATAAAATTGAGATAAATATCAGACCACACCAAAATCACAAAGCTTCTCTGAGCTAAGCATGGACCTCAGGGGGTTAAGGTAGGGATGCACCTATATGAAAATTCTGGAACGATACTGATACAGATACCGATAATCCAAATAACACAATTGGCCGATACCGATAATTCATTATTTATTTTACTATTTGTTCCCTGACAAAAATGTATAATTCGGCCCTTCATTATACATTTCAATGAGCATAAATTCAATCATACAAGTGTATGGAACAGCTTTTTATTGTAACATTCTTTCACATAACCAAAAAATGCCTTTTTGTGAAAAATAAATTAAATGATTGTTTGATAATGTTTTTAGCCCTATACTTGGCTATTGTTTTAGGCATGGCACAACAAATAAAAAAGCAATAAATTAAAATTAATAAATAAAATATGAAATAAATAGGCTGCACATTAGGGATGCACCGATATATCGGCATCGGCTGCTATTTGCCTTGTTGACTGCTATCAGCTTATCGGCTGATAAAACTAAATTTACCGACAGCAGTGGGTGATAATTATCTGTCAGTTTGTGTTGTGTCAATCTGGTTTAAATGTTCAAACTTGGAACAGCAGCATCTTTTATTTACAGGCTAAACTGAGTGAAACCACACCTATTACTCTGCCCGAGAGGTCCCCAAAACCATCATTCTTTCCATACTGGTGCTGTGTGCCATGTCATTTAGCAAAATATATAATGACATGTATATGTAATTTATATATATGTGTATATATATATATATATGTCATTTAGCAAAAATTGACTTACAGTAGGACATTTTTCAGTATATGTGGTCCCAGTGGGAATTGAACCCACAACCTAAGCGTTGTCAGCGCCATGCTCTACCTACTGAGCCGCACAGAACCATAGCGCTTATTTATAACCTCTTACAGTGTGTTCTTTGTTGTTTTGTCACCACAGTCTGTGTCAACGTCCTTGCTCAAGAGGCATCTCAGGGCCCTCACCAAGTAATCATGTCGGTAGCCAATGCCTCAGATGTGATGATTTATTTCGTTAGTTGTTCAAACGGGGAGAGAAGTGCGAGCATATCCATAACTAGTCCCCATTGGTGCACACTGATTGTTTCAAGGCGGTCATAATCTGTGGCGTATGCAGTCAATGCCTGCTTCTGCTCCAGAAGGATTTCCATAATATAAAAGGTACTGTTCCAGCACGTGGGAACATCTTGCTGGAGCCTTTTTGGTGGCATTCCCAACTGGGTTTGCACAGTCTGTCGGCGCGAGTAGGCAAGTGGGGAATGCATGAAGTGGCCTACTATTTTTTGGCTGACTCAGCATGCCCTCATGGACTGCCAGCTGGAGAGTATGTGCCATACACCCAAAAATTGGTGAGACCCCTGTCCTTCATCGCTTTAGCTATATTCTTGGCATTATCCCTCATGACAGCATGCACCGGTGATTTGTCTGTTTTCCATGTGTAAAACATTTTCTCAAATGCCACAGAGATTGACGTTCCTGTGTGAGACCCGACAAACTCCTGTGAGTGCAACAACGCCTTTATCAACTTGAAGTCTTCCATCCATTGGGCTGTGAGGCTAAGCATGCTGATAGGACTGACATCGGAACTCCATATGTCAGTCATAAAACTGATGGCTGAGATGTCATGGGCAAATCTGAATGATCATTTCAATATCGTTATAGAAGTATTTGGTCAACATATGCAAATTATTTTTGGCTATATTGCCCAGCTCTAGCATGCATCTTGTGCAAGGCTGCGTGGAGTGCCAGAGTGCTCGTGAAAGCTAGTCAATAGCATTGTCAGAGGAGTAAATTAGGTGTGGTTTCAGTCAGTTTAGCTTGTAAATAAAAGATGCTGGCGTTCCATTAAAGTTTGAACACTTAGACCAGATTGACCCAACTCAAACTGGGGCTAATTATCGGCCATTGGTAAATTTAATTTTATCGTCAACCTGATAGCAGTCAACAAGGCAAATATTGTCTGATACCGACGATATATCGGTGCACCCCTAATCGTATCATATATTTATTATTCGGCGTTGGCCCTCCAATCAATTGCAATTTACCAAGATAAAATTTACACTTTCCAGTACAGTTTCCTCTTACACATTGACACTTTCCAGATCAGATCCTTTTGTTTCAATGGCTTGGGTTTAACTTAAGCAATTCCTATGTCTTTCTAAAACTCTATTTATGTGACAAATGAAAATGTTGTACTATGAAAATATATATTCTAGTTGCGTTAATAGAAATGAAAATGACATATACTATACGCTGTCCTTTCAGAGAAAACATGTATAATAGGCCGTAAGGTGAACGCCGAAAATGTGTCTAGAAAGCGAATCTCGTTCCCATCAAACCCGACTACATACTTTTTACTTCATAAAAAAGATCTATTGGTGTTGAGCGAGAGCAAAAAAAGTTCTACTCGTGGAATCCTGCAGTTATTTTATAATCAGTGTTTAAATTCGGTACTAGTACGTCCTGGGTGTAATCAATAGTTTGTTGACGAGTGGTGAAGCGGCCGTCACGTGATCCCGCTAGACCAATAAGGTGGCCGCTTTTTGGAACTAGCTTCCAAGATGTGTGCCTCCACATCGTTAACAAGCAGTAGCGAAGATGAAGGAAATCCTGCCAAAAGTCCTCCGAAAGTGTGTTTAGTGCTTTCAAAATGATATATCGCAAGTTCAGGACTAAATAAAAGGTATCCAGGACGTTAATTTAACATTTTATCTTGTTTCTGGTGAAATTTCATTGAAATCTGTCGATGCGAAATGCGATATTTTTGACCCGGAATGTGAGATATCTGCCCAAATGCTCACTGCCTGCGCAACATGTAATTATGTGATTAATTGATTATGTAATGTAACTTCAGATAAGATAGATTTGTTCTTGCACTTACCTCAGCACTGGTTATGCTCTTGGATGCTTGTTTAGTAGGGAGATGTACTTATGATTTCCGCTGACTAGCAGTTCTCTTGCTTACCTACGTTAAATGCACTTATTGTAAATCGCTTTGGATAAAATTATCTGCTAAATGCCTGTAATGTAATGTAATGAATGGGAATCAAAAACGAAAACATATGCTGATGGTTCTGCTTGCAACTTTATTCTTGCAGCATCTGTGAGGCCATTGACAGCTACAGTACATATAGAACCGTAGGCAGAGGTCTACCTCGACCGAGATTTGACAAAGTAATGGACATTCAACGATAACAATGCACAATTTGACTACATTACAGAGGGAATAGAGAGAGGGCTACAGAGCTAAGAAGAAGCAACAAAGGTGAAAGTTTGATGACACAGAGATGCCGTGAAGCATGAAGCAATACATGCACAAATCTGTACAAGTACACTGATGAGATATTTTGTGATGTTAAATTCATCTAAATAAAAGTTTATTTGATTTAAATAAAAGTCAAAAGTACACCTCAACAAAACTATCATCTCTTATGAAGTTAGAACAGTCTGTGTCAAGGCAATTTTATAGATCAGAAACACCCCACCCCCACCCCACATCTCCCAGGTAACACGGCAAGTCTCTTAGTCATCACTATCACTAGAAACAGAAGTTTCACCAGAAACAAGATAAAATGTTAAATTAACGTCCTGGATACCTTTTATTTAATCCTGAACTTGCGATATATCATTTTGAAAGCACTAAACACACTTTCGGAGGACTTTTGGCAGGATTTCCTTCATCTTCGCTACTGCTTGTTAACGACGTGGAGGCACACATCTTGGAAGCTAGTTCCAAAAAGCGGCCACCTTATTGGTCTAGCGCAGGGGTCGGCAACCTGCGGCTCCGGAGCCACATGCGGCTCTTTCAGCCTTATGTTGCGGCTCCGCGTGGCTTGGGAAAATAAATAATAAGTATCCAATTGAATCGGGCGCATTTTTTTTTGGCGTAGCACCCCCCCGGTCCGCGAAGAACTGGTTGCTGCGACCGATTCATTTGCACCCCCCGTCGACAGAAAATGAGAAAATGGTGCGGCTCCCAGTGTTTTCTTTTCCGTGGAAACCGGGTCCAAATGGCTCTTTGAGTGTTATGGGTTGCCGACCCCTGGTCTAGCGGGATCATTTGACGGCCGCTTCACCACTCGTCAACAAACTATTGATTACGCCCAGGACGTACTAGTACCGAATTTAAACACTGATTATAAAATAACTGCAGGATTCCACGAGTATAACTTTTTTTTTCTCCCTCAACACCAATAGATCTTTTTTATGAAGTAAAAAGTATGTAGTCGGGTTTGATGGGAACGAGATGAAACGAAAAACAGGTTCACCTTATGGCCTAAAGGTTTATGTAACACAAATCTAACCAACCTATCTAATTCCTATCTATGGTGACATTAGTAACCTTGACATTTTAAACATTTCAGCTTAAATTCATATATACCGTATTGACCCGAATATAAGACGACCCTGATTGTAAGATGACCCCCCTTTTTCAAGACTCATTTTTAGAAAAATACTTTTTTGAAGACCAAATCTTGTTTGTATAAAGAAAATAATTGTATTTGTCTTCACATTGAATAAAACAATGTAGGCTGTTTGTAACATCTTTTGGTAAAATCATGTTTTCAATATTCAACAATTGTACCGTCATTACGTTTTTCAGTCACGTATTCACACACCCTCCTGTCAATCTCCTGGAAGCGGCCGCTTTGCGGACCACGATTCGCTTTTCTCTGACTGTTTGCATTCTTAAACTGGTCTTTTTTTTTTTTTTTGGGCTCGCCATCTTCTGACATTACACTCTGTAATATCATATTTCTTGGCTGCTCGACAGTTGTTTGATGACTCTGCTTCATTGATCACCATCATCTTAAAATTGGCATCGTAACTCCTCCTCTGTTTGTTAACTTGACCAACTTTAGAGCCACTTTGTTCGAGCGGGTCCGCTTGTCCCTCCATCTCTCCAGGCACCTGTCACTGCGTGTGTGTGTGGACAGGGAGAAACACAGTGGCTGGCTTGGGGAACAGTCCTTTGGCGCCCTCTGTTGTTGTGAATGAATATTTACGTTAAAAAATGTTGGGGCAGGGCTGGCGGATGGCCCAGCGGTCTAGTGCACCGCGCTTTGGAGCGGTGTGCGCTGCCCGTCAGAGACGCGGATCGAAACCCGCGTTTCTACCAGACCGGCCCTGGTCGTCAGCCCGATCGGAGGCGGCATTTGGCTGTCCGCCTCCGGGGGAAGGGAGAGGGAGAGCCGGCACGAGTCCACCGAGGAGAAGATTAATGGAGTCCGTGGAAGATCTCCGTCTCGAAAGAAGGCGGGGAAATAGGTCCAGGAATACAAATCTCGTTCCCGGAGGACGGGCGGCGGACTCGTGAGGGTGGGGAATTGAAAATAAAATAGAGGGTATAATTGGCTACTAAATTGGGAGAAAAACGGGGGAAAAATCAGAAAAAAAAGTAAAAAAAAAAAAAAAATGTTGGGGCGCGAATATAAGACTTTTTCAGACTTTTTTCTAGGAAAAAAACCCCGTCTTATATTCGGGACAATACGTATATGCACTACTGGTCAAAAGTTTTAGAATACCCCCATTTTTTCTGTTTTTACTGAAAATTAAGCAGTTCAAGTCCAGTGAATAACCTGAAATTGAACAAAGATAAGCAGTAAACTGCCAGAGGTTAAAAAGGTTACCAAAAACTGAAAAATAATGTACATTTCAGAGTTCAGAGGCCAAAAAGGCCCTTTTCAGGGAACAAGTAATGGGTTAACAACTTACAGCTGTTCTGCAGCAATGGAAGTAAATTACATTACATTTACATTTTAAGCGTTTAGCAGAAAATTAAGCCTTGAAAGTTGATGCAAACAATTCCTACAGGTGTCCCAAATTTTGTTGATTACTTATAAACCCTCAGTCGGTATAAAAGCAGTATTGGAACAGACTGTGTTACTACACCCTCTGAAGCATTATTTGGACAATATTGCACTGCAGGAAGTAGTATATTGCTATCATAATGCTGAGAAAAAGGCAATTAACAAAGGAAGACAGACAGACCATTATAACCCTTAAAGGTGTAGGTCTTTCCTTTACAGAAATTGCAAAGAAGGCCAAGGTGTCAGTGAGTACAGTTTCCTACAACATAAAAAGGCACTTGGAAACTGTAGGAAACTCTGACAGGAAGAGGTCTGGCAGACCCAAAGCCACAACAAAATCAGAAGACAAGTTTCTGAGAGTCAACAGCTTGCATGACAGGTGGCTCACAGGACAACAGCTTCAAGCACAGTTTAACACTAGTCGAAGTAAGGAAGTCTCAGTTTCAACTGTGAAGAGAAGACTTCGAGTTGCAGGTGTGACAGGTCGAGTGGCAGTAAGAAAGCCATTGCTAAGATGGCAAAATAAGATTGCTAAGATGGCTTGTCTGGGCCATGAAGCACTGCCAGTGGACTACTGAAGACTGGAAGAAGGTCTTATGGACCGAAATGAAATCTTCGGTTCATCATGCAGGGTTTTTTTATTCTGTCAAGTAGGCGAAAGAATGGTTCCTCAGTGTGTGACACCAACTGTCAAATATAGAGGAGGAAGCGTGATGGGCTGGGGCTCTTTTGCTGGATCCAGCGTCGGCGACTTGCACAGAGTGACTGGCACCCTGAACCAAAAGGGCTACCACAGCATTTTGCAGCGCCATGCAATACCCTCTGGCCTACGCCTAGTTGGCCAGGGATTCATCATACAGCAAGATAATGACCCAAAACATACGTCCAGGCTATGTCAGAACTACCTTAGAAGAAAATAACAAGACTTCAAAGGCTTCAAATCATGGAATGGCGAGCACAGTCTCCAGATTTAAACCCCATCAAGCTGGTTTGGGATGAACTGGACAGAAGGGTGGAAGCAAAGCAACCTAGTAGTGCAACACATTTGTGGGAACTTATGCAACAGTGTTGGGAAGATCTTTCTGTACAATATTTGATTTCCATTGTAGAAAGAATGCCACGAGTGTGTTTGGCTGTTATATCTGCAAAAGGTGGCTACTTTGATGAGTCAAAGATTTAGATACAATTTTGTTAAACAAAACAATTCCATGATTTCTTTTTTATCTCCAATTGTTTATTTGTTCTATGCTTTAATTTCAGAGCACATTGAAATATTAAACTGCGTAAATTTGAATAGAAACTGGAAAAGTTGAGGTGTTCTAAAACTGTTGACCGGTAGTGTATATTGGCAAGTTTCCCCACGGGGACAAATAAAGTATATCGTATCGTATATTTACTAACTAACTCATAGAATCATGCAAACCTGAAAATAATGCCAAAATCGAATTAATAAAAAAACGAATAACTGAAGTGAAGCTGAAAAAAAAACATGGCGGTTGTGTCTGAGCCAGACCGAGATTTAGCATAGCGATTCTGTGAAGATTGCACTTGACCAATCAATGGTCTGCAGTATTGCTAGCTCTCTAGATCCCTGTTCGGCTCGCTAGTGCCTAAACAGAGCAGTAGCTAAATTCAGCAGAGGTACTTAGGTTCGGTACGGTTTGCTTGGCCGTGGAAAAAGTGACAAAGTGTGGGAGCACGGATTGGTTACCATGCCATAGTGCCATACCATACCGTACTGTGCAGTGGAAAAATGCCCAAAGTGCTTTACAGTGAAGGGGGTGAAACTCTTCAACCACCACCAAGGTGTAGCACTCACTTGGGTGATGCACGGTACCCATTTTGTGCCAGAATGCTCACCACACATCAGCTGAGTTTGAAGTTTGAAGTTTATTATTAGGATAAAACCCCTTGAGATGTCACATCTCGTTTTCGAGGGGGTCCCAACATATATTACAACATTAATAGAACAACAAAAGTATTCATATACTAAACATATATACTATACTATACGAAAATAATATAATATAATAAAATAAAATACATTATTAATATGACAAAAAGCAGACAGACACGAGACAAAACACAACAAAGTCTACATCAACAGCATACATTGGTTAATGAAGATATTGCAACCAAAAAATGGCCAAAATGGCCAACAGTAGATAGATAAACATAGAAATAATGGATCTGTATATATATCAAATATTTAAATCAATACATTATAATAATAATATATAACAATAATTACCAATAATAATAATTATTATTATTATATATAATACATAATATAACAACAATATAACAAATACATTCAGTTATAAGTATCAAGTGACAGCTATAGGTGTAACCATCAATTTTGTAATCACTAGTAACAAGTGCATTCAGTCTCAAAGTAAGAGGACAAGGCATGTTTAAACAGACCGAAAGACAATATGGATCTAATATTCGCAGGTAAATTATTCCAATCTGCCGGGGCTTTGCACATAAATGCTCTTTTGCCAATTATTTTCTTTGCATGTGGGACAGAAAAATAAAGTTGTGTGGAGTGCCTAATTTGGTAATTTGAAGTAAAAATACAAGATACTGTTTTAAATAAAGAGGATAATTTAAGTGAATGCATTTAAATATGAATTGAAGCCAGTGAATCTGTCTTCTTGCATTCAGAGGTGGATAATTAAGTGCCTGATACATTGTACAGTGATGAGTAAGAAATGGACATCCAAGAACAAACCTGCAAATTCTATTGTATGCTGTGTTAAGTGGAACCAGGTCAGATTTTGAGGCATTTTGATAAACAACATCACAATAGTCAAGCATTGGCAGTATAAGCTGAGAAGCAATTTTCTTGCGAACACTGTGTGTAAAGCAGTTTCGTGATCAATATAAAACATTGATTCGAAAGTTGACATTGCGTAAAACATGATCAATATGTGATTTGAATGTGAGACTGGAATCTAACCATACCCCAAGATATTTAATTTTGGCAGCTTTATGCAGAGGAGTGCCGTCATTACAGGTTATTACACAAGTCCCAGGTCTAGATCTAAGTTTCTGTTTGGTACCAAAAATTATAATATAGGATTTAGTTTTATTGAGCAGTAATTTATTACACGAGAGCCAGTCTTGTAAGATGTTGAAATCAGACTGAAGAGTAGCTTGAATTTGAGGTAGATCAGGTTTACATGTGAAAATGACGGTGTCATCAGCATAAAGTTGAGCACAACAGTTACTGAAAATAGATGGTAGATCATTAACATAAATAGAGAAAAGAAGTGGTCCCAATGTAGAACCCTGCGGCACACCTCTTTGCTGAATCAATAGATCAGATTTTTTTCCCTGTATGACCACACATTGTTTTCTATAATGAAGGTATGAATTGAACCACATGATTGCATTTTCAGAGAGGCCAATAGCATGAAGTTTATCAAGGAGCAGATAACGATCAACAAAATCAAAGGCTTTAGTTAAATCTATAAAAATTGCACCTGTAAGTTTACCATTATCTGCAGCAGAGCACACATCATTGGTGAATTTCAGTAGAGCAGTTGTTGTGGAGTGATTAGGCCTGAAGCCAGATTGAAATGGTGATAATATATTATTAATAATGAGATAATCTGAGAGTTGATTATAAATTAATTTTTCAAAGACTTTGGCAATAGAACAAATAATAGATATGGGTCTATAATTATTACAGTCAAGTACATCACCTCTCTTATGAAGAGGAGTAATCCGTGCACATTTCCAAATAGCTGGTAATTCACATGTTGATAATGAGAGGTTAAATAAATCTGCAAGTGGATACATAAGAACATTGGAAGCTAAATGGATAAACCTATTTTCTAAACCATCAAGTCCAGCACTACTGTTCACATTAGATTCATTAATGGCTTTCAGCACTTCAGTTGGTAGGATTGTCCTAAAAGAAAAGGAAGAACTGCAGCGAGGTGGCCTATTAATAACAGAGTCAGTGGTAGTATAAGATTCCGGTAATAGAGTTGAACAGACAGAGGAGAAATGCTGATTTAGTGCTTGGGCAACAGATAATGAGTCATGTATAATTGTATTGCCATCTCTTATTTGATTAATAGAATGCATGTCTTTGGTGTTAGTAATGGATTTAATTTTGTCCCAGAATTGCTTGGGGTTCTTAAAATCTTTAGCAAGACAATCTTTATAATAATCAGATTTAGCATTACGTGTTTTTATCTTACTCATATTCCTAAGTTGCCTATATACTTCCCAATCAGCATTATCCCTCGTCTTTCTGAATGTTGACCATGCCTTGTCCCTCTGTCTAAAGAGACTAATCAGTTCGGGGCTGATCCAAGGGAGATGTTTACCCTTCACTTTGACAGTTTTCCATGGAGCATGTCTATCAACAACATCCATAAGCTCTGTGTATAGAAAATCCCAGGCATCTTGTGCATTGGGTATTAGTTGGAATCGGTCCCAGTTAATAGCGATCACATCATTAATAAATGAGTCTATATTCATTTTCCTGTATTGCCTGATATTGATCAGCTTTGGTGGCGATTTAGGTAGTTTGATTTTCCATACACAGTAGACAATTGAGTGATCACTGAAACAGTCAGACATAACACCAGCCTTCAGGATTCTATTAGGGTGTGAAACAAGTATCCAGTCCAGCAGAGATTGGGTTCTATGGGTGATACGAGTGGGCTCATTAATTAGTTGGGTGACATTTAGACTACTTAGCAACATTTTTTTAACCTTATCAGACGATTTATCTAACCAGTTTTTATTAAAATCACCCAATAAGATGATTTCGTTTCTAGTGGAAATGGAGTTGATTGTGGAGATTAAACAGTTAAAGGACTCAGCCGGCGAAGAGGGTGGTCTATATATGCTACCTATATTTATACATTTATTTGCATGAAAGATAACCTTAATGAAAACACACTCAAAATGTTGAGGCTCAACTGTGGGTATGATTAACTCAGATGCAAGCTCAGATGACACATATATAGCAACACCTCCTCTCCTGGAGCACCTATCAGATCTAAATAGAACATAATTTGAGATATAAATTTCATTATCTGCGATGTCATTGTTGAGCCATGTTTCAGAGAGAGTAATAATGTTAGGTTTATGTAGTACAACCCATGCACGAAGTAGGTCAATTTTAGGCAAGAGACTCCTGATATTCAAGTGAATGACTTTTAGTCCCTTAACCTCGTCCAGTTTGTGATAATAAAACTAACAAAAATACTGTCACCAGTCAAACATAAAATCAAGAGTGATATGATCCAAATAAATAACATAGGGTTGTCAAGATTGAAAAACTTGATAGCTGCAACAGACACAAAAAACACATAGACACAAACAGTAGACACAAAAACCCAAATCCCCACACCCTTCACGGGCGACCCAGCAACCCCAGGCTCCATGTCCCAGAGCATTCCGGTGAATAAACACTATTACTCAGTGCTCAGTCTCTATTATTGGAAAAGGAGAGGGAAGTGTGACTCTCCTCATGTCCCATATTACAAAGAATTAAGCAGTTCGTAGGAAAGTAAAACAATAACAACAACAAAAAAATAAAAATAAATATATATATATATATCATGCAAGACAGTCTGCAGTACTCACAACAATTTGGTGGTCACAACCACTTGGTGATCTTAGGATCTCGGAAGAGTTCATTGTTTATGTAAAGTTTGTCAATCACCAGCCTCACTTTCCGGCCCAGTGCCCGCTGTTCTTTCAGAATTGGGTAAAGGACTCGTCTCCTATCCATGATCTCTCCCGGGAATTGTTCGCTGATTGAAAAAGGTGTTCCTTTCAGCTCTGTAGTATATCATGCTTCATTTTGTAATGAGTAAGCATTGCAACAATCGGTCTCGGTTTGTTCTGTATCCTCCTCCCGAACCGGTGGGCCCTCTGAAAGTCAACTTTTCCGACCTGCTCTTCAGTCATTTTTAAGTTCACTTTAAGGAAAGTTTTTACCTTATTTTCCGTTTTCACGTAGTCCTCTCCCTCTTCCTCATCCACACCCAACACTACGATGTTTTGTCTCATACTTCTACATTTCAAGTCCAAAATCGCTGCACTCTTTTGTTTGTTTTCCACCTGTAGTGCTGTTGTAGCTTTATTTAGACTCTGGACTTCCTTACGAAGTGTTGCATTCTCACCTTTTAACTCCATTATGAGGTTATTGTTGTATTCCACCGATGTTTTCAGGGCCTCTATTTCGACGAAAAGTCCTGGGATCATGTCAAGCTTTTCAAGATGTTTTTCAATTTTCGCTAGCCTTTCGCTGTCGTTCTTGGAGAACGTAGTCGGTGAATCTAAATCCATGTTGCGTTTGTTTGGTTGAGTATCATCAGTCTCACTAGACGAGAGCAAGTCTCTATGTCTTTTTTGTAAGTTTTTTTGTGACATGCTAAAAGCTGCGTCAATAAAATGTTCAAGTTCTGAGATAATATCCAGTTTTGCTGCTTTTTTAAAGTTAGATTTCCAGTCAATGGGACAGAGCGAGCCACACCGTTCCCTCTACGCCGCCATCTTGCGCATGCGCATACGCATGCAACTCAGCAGAGGAGGGTAATGGTTAGGGAACTGGTCTTGGAACTCAGAGGTTGTAATGTAGGACTCAAACACTCCTCTCAGACAACCAACACTTCTCCTCCTCCTCCCCCCTCCTCCCCCCACTGAGGCGGACGGGGTGGGAATTATTAAGCCAGTTGATGATCAGGTGGCAGATTTAAAGATCCGTGGTGGCACAGATATCAGTATCCCTCATAAATAATTTGAACACTCAATTGTTCATTTTAGTCAACATGATTTGTCTGGTCAGGTCACTGTTGTTGGTTTAGTAAAATGGAGAGTATGTTGAACAGTAGGTGAGCTTGAGTGTGAGTGTGTGTGTGCGTGTGTGTGTGAGAGGGAGAGACTGATGGAGTGTATGTTTGTGTGTTGTGCTGTCTGAACATTAGGTGAGCTGATTGATAATCTGTGAGTTTGTTTGGTTTGGTTGCTGTATTCATATGGGTGCAGCAGCAATGTGGTGTTGTGTTCCTTTCAACCTCTGCCTGCATTCTAATGTCACTCTGCCTGCATTGTAACATCATTCTGTTCTTGGCCTGCATTCTAACTCCAATTGGTCCTCTGCCTGCATTCTAACCCCATTCTGTCCTCCACCTGCATTCTAACGCCACTGTCCTCTGCGTGCATTCTAATGCCACTCTGTCCTCTGCCTGCAGTTCTATCTCCAGGACACCAAGAGCAGCAATGGCACCTTCATCAACAGCCAGCGCTTGAGTCGGGGGTCAGAGGAGAGCCCCCCCTGTGAGGTACTCTCCGGTGACATCATCCAGTTTGGGGTGGACGTGACAGAGAACACACGCAAAGGTACACTTTACATTTACAGGGATGCAAACTAGTCACCTTTTGGCAAAATTTGCAGTTTTGATTCCAAAATCGGTCACCTATGTGAATCGTGCAGATTAATTGAGAAATTATTATTAGGGGGGGTGACAGCTCAGCTCATTCTCGAGTAACAATGGAAATGGCTACGATAAAACTATCAAGAGAAAAAATTGTGCTCAAGCGGCCTATGCCTATCACTTGCCTGCCTTAATCCACAGTGGTAAGCATTCCTTATCCAAATTAAAAAATCTTGGGCAATGAAAAGTTATGTAAAAGGTATGTATTTGGACAATAATTAATTCTTAATCAATGGGCTTATGCTCTGAATGTTTTTAGAAAAGCCTCTGATCTTTTTAAAAAATTGTATTATTTTTTTTAATTTTGCCATTTTGCCATAGCATGCAAAACCAAAAATGTAAAAGAATTAGTGGCACGTGATGAAACTGAAAATGGTGCACAAAGGAAGACTGGCACATTGATTTACCGGTACAAGGCAAGGCCGTAAGGTTTAAAATCGATACAGGGGCTGACATTACCATCATGCCCCAACGCACATACGAGAGCCTACCATAGCGTCCCCAGTTGGTCAAATCCGTTTTTGATGTGAGAAGTCCTGGAGGGAAAGTGAACTGTAAGGGAAAATTCATTGTGAGCACTGAGTGGTAAGGGCAAAAATACACATTTTGGACTTTTGTTGTCAATGGCCTGTATGAAAACAATTTACTCAGCCATAGCACTGCCTGCAAAATGGGCCTTGTCCTGAGAGTGGATGAAATTAGCTTGGATGTGCTCGGCAACATTGGTCGGCTGAATTGCGAACCAGTTCAAATTGAGTTGAAGCCAGAAGCTCAACCTTACAGCTTCCCACTCCTTCACTCCCAGGTGGAGGAAGAGCTTAAAAGAATTCAGTCACTTGGCATCATCACAGAAGTCACTGAACCTACCCCATGGTGCGCAGCAATGGTTCCTGTAAATAAAAAGAATGATAAAGTCAGGATTTGTGTAGATTTAAAGCGATTAAATCAAGCTGTGAGGCATTCATGCGCCACGTTTTCTCCACTCTGGATGCCTCCGGGTTCTGGCAGATCCCACTGGATCCAAGCTGCACAAAACTGACAACGTTCATAACATCAATGAGCTGCTTTTGTTTTGAGCGCTTGCCATTTGGAATAATGTCAGCGCCCAAAATTTTCCAACCAGAAATGAGCAGGCTCCTGAGGGACCACAAAGGGATAGTAGCGGTCATGGATGACATATTAGTCTTGGGGAGAGACCAAGAGGAGCATGACCGCCACCTTCAAATGGTGCTGCAGACAATTTGGGAGTCTGAGCTGAAGTTAAATAGGGAGAAGTGTTACTTCAGCAAGCCCGAGGTCCAGTAATTTGGCCACATAATTGGACTGGAGCCCAATAAAAGCAAAGTGGACGCAATCATGGAGATGGCTAGCCCAACAAATGTGACGGCATGGTAGGGGTGGGCGATATGAGCTAAAATTCATATCACGATATTTTCCACTGTCCAGACGATATCGATATGATATCACGATATATGAGAAAAAAAATCTGAATCACATTTTAATAGCCCTTCTTAGTTAAATGACATTAGTTAAGGCAAAATATGTATTTTAACCTTATATAACCAGAAAGAGTTATAGCGAGTACCGGCAGCGAATGATGACTTGATTGATTGCTGAGTGGGAGTCTGGCTTGTCTTCGGGCGAGCTCCTGGATTAACTGTTTCACGCATTCGGGTACATTCCTCATATTCACGGACATGCATGGTTTTCAGGTGGGTAAACAGGTTGCTGGTGTTTCCACCTTTGGCTAAAACAACACGGCGACACAACTTGCATAGTATTGTTTGTTGGTCGAGGTCGGAGATTTTGAACCCAAACCAGTTCCAAACGACAGAGGAGCCCCCTTTCTTTTTAACCTGCTCTTGAGCAACATCACTTTCTGCGTGTTCGCTCATTTTCGATTCTTCACTTTTGCACTTGTAATAGGCTATAAATATTAGTACGTAGTCTGCCTGCTAACTGCAGCTGCCTGCACGCTTGTTTGTTGCTACATGCGCGCAACAAATGCATAAAACGTCTGCTCAAAAAAATACGTCAACATATTAACATGCTTCTTTTTTTCGTAGGAACCTGGAGGTTAGATTAAAATAAAAAATAGATGTAGCTACTAACTACTATCACTCAATCGAAATTTTGAACAAAACAATATGAATGCCAAATTAGAATTTATGAATATATAACGGTATCCACGGTATAGCAAAATCCATATCGTGGCGCAGCATAATACCGGTAGTCACTTTCATACCGGTATAGCGCCCACTCCTACAGCATGGTCTAATTTAATGTAATTTAATTGAATTTAATAATCTAATTTCTAATTACTTAGGGAAAATCCTGCTAGACCTTTCATCAAAACTCCATTTATTGAAGAAAGACACAGCATGGGTATGGGCAGAACCCCAGCAGCGAGCCTTCAACAAAGTCAAGGCTATGCTATCCATGGCTCCTGCCCTGGCATACTATGACGTCACAAAGGTGACAGTAGTCAGTGCAGGTCTACGATGGCAAACTTGGGTCCGTGGCCTTTGGTTCCAGGACGCTGACGGATGCTGAGCGAAGGTATTCGCAAATCGAAAAGGACTGTTTGGCTGCAGCCCACCTGCCAACCAGGAGGAAGTTATCTGTTGGGACATAGATACAGTGCCCTACAGAATTATGGTGAAGATGAAGAAAAAAGGCTATGAAAACAATTATTTGTTGTTCATCAGCTTTATCTCACACTCACAATAAGAGAGAAATCTAACCTGTAATTGAAGTGAAATTATTAAAAGAAAAAAAAACCTGTCACAATTATTGCCACTTTTAGAAATTATATTTTATAAATCGGAATATTTTATTTTATTTTTTATTTTAAGTTCACCTGAATCTTTAGGAACTCTTAAGTGGCGATCCATAACTTTCACTGGGTTATAAATATGAGGTGACACAGAAGGCAAACTCCATAAGTCAGCCTCAGCCATCAACATAGGGAAATTCAGAGAATACACAAATGAAATGAGACAAAAGGTTCGTGAAATTCATAAATCAGGCAATGGCTATAGAAAAGAGCTACATGCATGAAAAAACCTATCTCCACTATTAGGGCAATAATTAAGAAGATAACTGGTGCTGTGATGAACCGGCCTGGAAGAGGATGTATTTTGGAAGTGTATTTTGCCCCCATGCACAGTGAGGAGGATGGTTCGAGAGGCAAACACTTCTCCAAGGATCACAGTTGGAGAATTGCAGAAGTTGGTTGCATCTTGGGGTCACAGGTCTCCAAAACTACAATTAGATGCCACCTCCATGTCAACAAGCTATTTGAGGCTGTTTTACTTCCAAAGGCCCTGGGAACCTTGTTAGGATACATGGCATCTTGGACTCCATAAAGCACCAGGAGATTTTAGATCAAAATCTGTCTGCCTCTGTCAGGAGGCTAAAACTGGGTTGTGGTTGGATCTTACAGCAGGACTGATCCAAAGCATACCTCCAAATCCACACAAAAATGGTTCACTGACCACAGAATCAAGCTTTGCAATGGCTATCCCAGTCCCCTGACCTAAACCCATTGAAAACCTGTGGGGTGAGCTGAAGAGGAGAGTCCACAAGCGAGGACCAAGGACTCTGAAGGATCTGGAGAGATTCTGTATGGAGGAATGGTTTCAGATCCCTTGCTATGTGATCTCCCACCTCACCAAGTAATATAGGAGAAGACTCAGTGCTGTTAGCTTGGCAAGGGGAGGGTGCACAAAGTACTAAATGCAGGGGTGCCAATAATTGTGACACATGTTTTTGAGAATTGTTTTAATAAATGTACTTAATTTAAAGGTTACATTTCTCATATTTTAAGTGTAAGATGAAGCTGATGAAGAACATAGACATTTTTTCATAACCTTTTTCCCTCATCTTCATCAAGGGTGCCAATAATTCTGGAGGGAACTGTAAGTCAGAGGTGTAAAAACTCAAAACTCACATTTTATGTGTTTTCTATGTCTTGGTTTTCAGTCACACATGGCTGTATAATATCTACAATCAAGCTCTTTCTCCCAGATGGCATGGAGGCTCGAAGACGCTCAGAGTAAGTCTACCGTAATTACAAATTGCACAATGGAATTAGAAAGAAATTGGCTTACATGAAAGGTTGCTCCAGCTCGTTGGGGGAGGGGGCCTGGGAGCCAAAAGCTAACCACTGCTGCTTGCCAGCTCTGGGAAAGGGAAACAGGCTTTAAAACACAGGCCACCTGGAGTCTATGGGGGGAATGTGACATTCATTTGGGCAAGGGTTTTGAGCTGTCCTGTGACAGAGCGTAGGGTTTTGGGCTGCCCTGTGATAGAGCATATCATTTTGGGCTGCTCTCTGACAGAACATAGCATTTTGGGCTGCCCTTTGGCAGATTGTAGGGTTTTTTGCTGTGCTGCAAGAGGGTGTAGTGTGTTGGGCTGCCCAGTGACAGAGCGTAGGGTTTTGGGCTGGCTTGTGACAGGGCAAAGGGTTTTGGGCTCCCCTTTGGCAGATTGTAGGCTGCCCTGTGAGAGGGCGTAAAGTTTTGTGCTGCTCCGTGAGAGGGTGTAGTGTGTTGGGCTGCCCAGTGACAGAGCATAGAGTTTTGGGCTGCCCTGTGAGAGGGTGTAGCATTTTGGGATGCCCTGTGACAGAACATAGGGTTTTGAGCTGCCCTATGAGAGAGCGGCTTTTACAGTGCTGTGCATGGCTCATTTGCTCTACTGCGTAGTCCTAAGTGGGTTGCGTGAAAATGTTTCTGTTTTGGCTGATTCTGCATTCTCCTCATTTGCCAGCCACTTGGAAGTGCACTCGATTAGCAATAACAAATGCCTATCAATGACTATTGGCCACCGAATCCATCAGTCAGCTTGCGAGCCAAGTGTATGAGGAAAGGTTAAACACAGTTTGTAAACTACTTTTGTAAACTACTGTCAGAAGGCCCATAGATGTACCACAGGTTTGTTTGGTCTAGGGCTGTCCCCGACTAAAACAAATCTTGGTCGACCAACAGTCGTCCGTTTTTTTTGATTGGTCGATTGGTCTAAACTTTTTTCTATATGACACACCCTATTTGTTTGAATAAATACAACTATATGCACATTGTGCTTGTCTCATGTTTTATAACTTTCTTAAGTGTATGACACAAATGAGTAACAATAGGCTAATGACTTTATGGAGCCGGAGTTCAAGATTAACTGAAAGGAAAAAAAACTCAGTTCCGAGCCTCCTCTGCCGTTGCGCTTGCTTGTGAAGTTGCGGTATGGCCACATAATAGGCTGATGCTTTTATTTGACCACAACCATAACACATTCTAATGCGTAGGCTATGTTTTATTTAATTAACCAGGTTGGTCTCATTGGGATTTAAAATCTCTTTTGCCAAAAAATAGGCTAACAAACGAATGATCACACATAGCCTAATGTCTTAAATTGTAGCCTAAAGCTGAACATAAAGTGGCTATACCCTATCGAAAATAACTTACTTGAGTCGGAGACCATCCGATGGCCTACTTCCCCAGTCGTTTCATGGCACAGGAACACTAGATTGTCCACATTGTTTTATTAATGATTAACCCTGCCTTGGAAAACACACTTGCATAGTTTACATTCCACTTTTTCTGGGATCGTCCACGACTAAAACAAAATGCTTCCATACTCCAGATTTTTTCTTTGACATTATGTTCTTAGGTTATATCGAAATTAGTAATTAAAGTATGCCTATATCACTAATCTTAACTGTAGGCAAATCTTAGGCTACAATTAAAATGCACATTTGCGTGCCTAAAACAAGGATACATAGGCTACATGAAAGGGGGTGTTATGCATGTTAGTTGTAAATATATACACCATACAATTAGCAAAACACATTTATTATAAAATGTTACTTTTATTAGTTTTGCAGAATTATTCACAACATTACTATTACCTTAACTGCCTAATATAACGAGAACATATTGTAGCGATCTTGGGAGGGTCGCTCCCCTAAAATGTGTGTGCGGGCATTGTGGGGGAACGCGATTGTTACTTTGTGCGTCTCCCCTGGGTTAATTATACAAATATTCTGTTAACCCTTTATGTGTGTGTTAGATTACCCTGCTGTTGTGTTAACTAGCTGGTCGTGGTTAGTTGGTGTCTGGAACCACCGCGACCAGTATGCCCAGTGTAAATAGAGCAGTCCCTCGTGTTCCAGGCCAACTGTGTTCATCTGACCAAGTGTGAAGTGGACTGTTACTTCCTGATTGTTGCGACATCTACGGAAGCCGTTTAATGGTCAAACACATCCTTCTAAGGACGTGTTTTTACCTGAAAGGGTTTTTGGGCATCATCCTTAGTTCTGCGGTGTATGGAACATGGATGTTTGCCACCGATATTATCCATAGCTGTGCGGTGTATGGAGCATGGATAATTATTGTTTCTTTTAATAAAGTGGCTACTCGCGTGGTCATTTTTGCATTACTAATATATAGGCCTAGCTATGTAAAGAGTGAAGGACTGTCACTTCCATACCCACAGCATCCAGAATGGATTATTCTACTGACAAGTGCGCCGAACTGTGGCACGAATCTAGGTGTCTCATGCTGCGTGGAGAATTCTTTTTTATTTTTTTTATTTTTTTATTTCGCGCGACTGCTTGACCAAAACAAATCTTGGTCGACCAACAGCCTATTGACCAAACAATCGACCAGTCGACTAAATGGAGTCAGCCCTAGTTTGGTCTGTACGTGCGCTGTTATGTTGTAATGATAATGCCGGTATTACCCTTTGTCACTGTGTGAATTTCACTTTGGTATGGCGGAATGGCTTTGAGTGCTTGTGCCCCCAGTCATGCGTCCGCTCATGTAATATGAGCCAATTGATGGATTGCAATGTTTGCCTTTTCATTATCTCATTCACCCAGCAATGAGAAAAGCTTGCCTATGTTAAAAAAATGAAAAAAAAACATTCTCTTTGTTTTCCCCCTTTCTTTCTCTTTCCTTCAAACATGACTATACACCATATAAACTTCCTCCTCCACACCATCCCCATAGTAAATGAGTTGTGTTTATTGCACTTTGTGCTTATTTAATACCACTGTGTCCATGCTTCAGTAGTGAGCTACCATGCTGTCATATTTATCACAGAGCTGGTGCACACACTGGCTGGGATGCACCCCCTGCATGTCTGTGTGCAGCTATGTTTATGTGTGTGTGTGTGTTTATTTATCTGTGTTTGTGAGAGTGTGTGTGTGTTTGTGTATGTTTTATGGTTACACCTGTCCGTTTCTTTTGAGGGTGGTGTGTGAGTGTGTTTGTGTGTGTGAGAATGTTTATGTGTGAGTGTGAGAGTTTTTGTGTGTGTTTGTGTGATTGTGTCTGTAGAGAAGTGTTGGTGGGGGTGTCTCCTTAACCCCCTGAGGTCCGTGCTAAGCTTAGAGGAGGTTTGTGATTTTGGCGTGGTCTGATATTTATCTAAATTTCATCAACTTAACACACACTTACTCCAAAGTGTTTGATATATTTATTTGAAGGACAATCACGGCTACATTTATATGCCATCAATAGTTTGGTCAGTATCATATGCAGCTTGTAAATAGATCTACAAACACACAAGTTATAAAGAGTACAATTTTCTGCTGTCACAAAAGTTGTGTGTGTTAGTGTGTTTCAAGTTAGTGAAAGCACACACTAAACTATAGTGACAAATTGTTTTGCCAATATGCGTTTGTTCATCAAGGTCTTGGTTATGTAAGGGTGTGAAAATAGTTTAGCACATCTGAGATCTAAATAGCTAAAAACCTGTTTTTATCAGAACTGGTCACATTTATTTCAGGCTGTGGGAGGGCTATATGCTAATTTCCTGAATATTCATGATCCACACCTGAGGCTTGTCCACACCTGTAAGATCTGTCAGATGGGCCATCTCTCTCTCAAAGGCCATCAGACAAAGAGAAAAGCCATCAGAGTAAGCAATAGTCAGTGAGCCATGCAGAAGACAGAAAAAAAGAAGTTTTTTTTCATTTGGGAAGATTCATTGAAAACATCACAAACTATATACAAAAAATTCTAAATTAAAACATGGTGAGACAATCTGTTCTTTCACGGTCTTTGGTGCCACTTCTCAAAACAGTTTCTGGTCAACTGTAGACACAAGGGAACGTCACAAACCTTGCACTCCCATGGAGTGCACTGTTGTTTCCCCGACATCTTGCAGAGTACGCATTTCTTGTGACCAACAGAAGCCAATTTGCCAACATCCAGAGTCTGTTTGGCAGTGGGCACAGGCACATGATCAAAAGTAGCCTGTTTTCTGGGTTTAAGATATTTATCATTAAACGTCTGTAGGAAAACGGAAGCTAAATCCATGTCTGCGAAGACACGGAAAGACATAAACAAAACAAAACAAAATAACCAACGATCAGGAACAAACAAAGCAAAGTAAAACGGTAAATCCAAAACGTATCCAAAAACTCGGTATAAACTAAACCCTGGGAATCTAAACAACAACAAGCACACGAACAAACAAGTTCTCGAGAGGCAAGAAACATTAATCACAATAGGTACTATCAAGCTAAGCTAGATAATGTCCAAGCGTCGAAACAGAGAATGCCAGCTGGTTAAATATCCTCCTGTTAATTATTCGCAGTAGTTCGCAATGATTCGGATTGTTTCCGTATAGCGTCACAAGACGCGGAATTCATATATTTTCACGAGTATTTGAAAACATGAGAAATAAAATAAATATCAGCATACACAGTCTGTTGCTGGCAGATCGCAACCGTAAACACAGACAAGATGCGATATAATGTCGGGACATTGTTTACACTGCAATTTCACACATGGCCCCATGCCCCTCCCCGAGACTAGCACCTAGTTACCATGTCAATAGAAGGGGGACAGTACTTCCAGGTAAAAAATAGAGGAAAAGGCAAGGTTTACTTTTGGTCTAATTAACCTAATTTAAAAAATCTCATATTATTTGCCAGTGCTCAAATCTGAAAGTCACGTTTCTAAGGTTTCTGTCAATGTTTTTGCCGCGTGTGTATGATAACATCTTGCGACGTTAGAAATAGTAATATACTTTTATTGCTGCTGGGATCGTCGGCGATCCCGTCGACCTCAGGGGGTTAAACAGATGGATTTCCCATAGGATGCTGCTCCTTTTGCCTAGCTTGCTAGTAGTAATGGTCAATGACAGCTTTTATACTTTGCATGAAATTGAGCCACATATGTTAGCTAACAACTAGCTAGCTACGTTAGCTATTTCTGGCATAAACCGACAAATGTTAGCTAGATAGAAGGGCGCTAGGTTTTGTAATTTGAGCCGCATTTAGAGGAACAGCTAGACGCTACGTTAACAAGATGTGTAAACCGGAAACACTTGGCCCAACTGACATTCGTAAAAAATGCAACCAATCACGTGACATTGTTGACCAATTGCAACGACAATGTATTGCACCAGGCATGACAATTTTAGCAGTGTTCCAGTAAGACTGTTAAGAATTGGATGATGTGAGTGTGTGTGTGTGTGTGTGTACATGAGTGTGTGTGCGTGACTATACGTGAGTGAGTGTGTGCGTGACTGTGTTTGGGTATGTGAGTGTGTGTGCGTGCATGTGTACATGCGTGTGTGCCAGGGCTCCAGACTAACTTTTTTCACCACCGTCCCGGAACCGTCCCGAAATACAATTGTAACCGTCCCAAAGTGAATGTAAACTGTCCCAAAAATCGAGAATGTCGTTTCTTTATTTTGGTTTTGTCATCTATAGTTGATATTGCCATAAAAAACACCATTCAAATGATTAGGAAATAAATAATTGCATTTTTATTTGAAATAATTACTTATTTTAACAATAGGCACATTAGATCAACAGGTAACAACATTCCATTCTAGAAGAAATTTTCTTTTCCTTTTGGCCAGAGCTTTGTTTCTGTAGAGAAAGAGAAAATAAATTGGTTTAGTCAAAAGGCTCCCAGGTGGAAAGATTTCACAAGAATCATTATGATTATTTATATATATATATAGTTAGTGTTAATGATGTCTTGTAGATTATTATGGATATTTGCAACTCTATTATTTTAAGGACTGATAGGATAGTTTATGAATTAATAAAACATGTAGTGAAAAGTACAGAAATCATCTGACATATCTAAGGGAGTCAAAGTGTCGAATTTCATGGATACTGTAAGGAATACGAGTGTGTTCATTCAGCCATATTTATTACAAACTGAAAATGTTCAACACTCACAATCAAATCAACTGCTCAACTGTTAGCTATTACTGCTGTGTAACGTTATGCCACGTTGTAACTCATACTAACGTTGTGTCAGACAAAAACCTTTAATTTCTCCGAAACGCGGGTTCGCATTATCATTGTTTATTGTGTGTGTTCAAAGACGCTTGTAAAATACCTCTGTGGTGGACTGAACAAATGAACGGGCTGGCAGATTGCCGCCAGTCAATGCGGCCCTAGCAACCGCGTAGCGCAGTGAAGTGTAGCGTCAGTAACCTGACGGATTTCTCCGCTTTTGTTTCGATAAATGTAACGTTAGGCCAATCAACTCGTCCTGCAATGGTAGTAGCTACTTTGTTGCAAAATGGTATACACAATGTATCTGTCTTGTGCTTGAATTGAGACAACTGGCGAACTGATACAGTGCATGCTGTTTTGAATGCTCTGGTGACTGCCGTGCAGCCTACAGCAGTGGTGAAGCATTTGCCGGCCATGGCGTGAATCTAAAATTGAACTAATATGAAGCAAAACATCACGGAATCAACCAATTAGTGTAATTAACAAAAATAATATACTGAAATAGCCTAAATGTAGCTTACACTTCGCTGGTTGCCTTGCTAATTATTGTGGGTGCTCGCACTCAGCACGGAGTTAGCGCTAACACCGTTTTTTCACACACGCCACACACACACAGGGCTAACGTTAGCTAGCAAGCAGCCCGCTATCTAGCTAGCAGCTGACTACTGTATACAGTTCCAATAGACTAACATTACACCTCTGTGATTTAAATGTGTCCTTACCTTAGACTCGGGGTTGTACTTGGGTTGGATGCAGTTCCCTGTTGGTCAGTCTGTGTCTGTTCTCCATCTTCTTTTGCTGTGTTTATCCTCTTCAAATAGCGCAACATGTTTGCGAGTGCTCCCTTGACTGAGAGGATAGCCAGTACCGCGGGAACTTTTATTAAACATTCTGATATTTTCGCGGGTCTCGTGCAGTGGTCTGATGCCACTGTCAAGTAGGCGAGCACTCAGAAGACGCGCACCGTTTGCCAGTGACAGTGATATGCGCACTGACAGTCGGCTCAGTTGACATTTTACAAGTGGAAAAAAAAATCCTCTTCGTCCCGACTGCGTCCCGGGGAGGATTTCTGTTCGTCCCAAATACATATTTTATCGTCCCCGGGACGACGGGACGGTGTTAGTCTCGAGCCCTGGTGTGTGCGTGCATACCTGAGTGTGTGTGTGTGTGTGTGTGTGTGTCTGTGTGTGTGACTGTGTTTGTGTGTGAGGTGACTTTGGCTGTCAGCAAATTTCAGCAGGTTTGGTTGGATAATGGAGGCAAGCTCCTATTTGTCTCCACAGAGCCAGTGCCTCGTCAGGACCCACCAGTCTGCATTCTCTTTCTGTCAACCACTTTCCTCCCTGGCTGGCTCTTGAGCACCAGAATAAAACAGCCCATCTATCATTGTATTTGTGTCATATTCCTCTCCACTTGGCTGCACTGTTGTTAATAAGGAAAAAAGTTATTCATGTGCAGTTTTAAACCGGCAGACACTGTGTCCCCGATTTTACCAGCAGGGAGATGCTGGTGTGTGACGATACATGGACAACCCGGCCAACTGGATCTGGATCTCTCACTGGGCAATGCCACCACCTATTATGTGTAACCCCGTGGAGCTGCTGGCAGGGTCTGGATCCGATACCAGACCGTGGGGCTCATCTACACACTAGAACAGTGCCTTAACAGGAGGAGCCACCTAGCGCACCCCCCCATAAGGTCTTCTGGGCCTCTGTGGACAGTGCCCTCTAGTGGTCTGGGGTGTGCATATCCCATCACAGGATTATATTGGTCATATCCTTATTTTCTCTCCTCTCTCAAACCTAGATTAGCTTGCTTGGTGGGATAGCAGGTGGATTTTTTACTTTGATGGCACCCTTGTGTTGTGGTCTCCGTGGCATCCGTTAAATAAATTGCAGTACGCAGAGGAGCCATTTTGTTTCAATTTGCTCGAGACCATGTCTCCTCAGTTTCTGTGTAGCGGGTGAGGAAAAAGGGAAATCATGGTGGTGATTGGCAGTGGTATGGAGATTGGTTTGTACATGAAAGCTGAGGCCAGAGTCTGTCTCCAGGGACATAGACTCAGAATGCCAAGCTGTATCTGCACTCTTTCTGCAGAAGCTGTCCAGTTACTAATGATTTTTTTTTTTTTCCCCCTGCAGTGTCATTCAAGTGTCATTACCACTTCCTGTTGATAAGGTAATGTTGGATTTTCCGCTTGGGTGGGGGTGTGTGTGGGGGTTGTGGGTGTGTGTGTGGGGGTTTGTATCTGGGTGTGTGGGTGGATAGGTGTGTGTAGGGGGGGTGTCTGTGTGTGTGAGTGGGGTGAGGGGCAAGCTGAAGTGAGCTCATATCTGAATGATTTAATAATGGCAGTAGCTGAGCAGACAATTATAGTGATGTCTTTTTCTATGTGATATTTTCAACATTTGTATTTCCTCAATAAGGAACACTCCCCTTCTGAAATGTGTCCTTGCCTGTCCTCTGTGAGGTCACTCTTAAACTTTCTCTCCCATCTACCCTTTTGTCCTGACTGTGCGACTCCTCTCTCATTCCAGGATGGGACAAAAATCCGTCCAGTTGCCTTAACGCAGCCGGGCTGTGTGTTAATGATGTGTGATAAAAATCTTTCATGATGGCAGATGCTTACCTTTTTTGTATTATAATTTTTTTTAAATTGTTGGTCTCATGGTTAGATGAGTTGATCACAAAGAATGTTCTGGAAGGTTTGACACCTCCCCCCTTCCCCCCATGTGACTTTGCTCCAGAATTACTGGAAGGCCCGATCACATTAGCTCAGCTCAGCTCCTGATCGCCCAATTTGATTCTCCGACTTACTGTCGCCATTTATAGGGACGCAATGTTTTACTGGTGAGTGGTTGGGTCACCGGCCACTCCGTACTGTACCACGCCACACCTCCTCTGTGGGGTGACTCCAACTTTAAGGCCGCGGTGTCAAACGTGTTTCCGGTTTACATCTTATTATCATCATGTCCAGCTGTTCCTCTACTTACGTCGTTAGCACTAGCTAGCTATATTTCATATTGACAAGCGTTTTTTTTCCGTGAATCCAACTTTGGTTACAAACAAGCTGGCAAAGACCAGAAAGGAGGCGTGTTCTGAATGTACTGTTACAAAATGGTCCTGATGGCAGATGGGAAAACATCATTCCCATCATTCCCACTGGGACCACATATACTGAAAAATGTATGCATTCACTACTGTAAGTCGCTTTGGATAAAAGCGTCAGCTAAATGGCATATATTAAATGCCATATATTATCTTTTGAGAAGATATCACGAGAAGGAATATGAAGAATGTATGGTGAAAAAAAGAGCAGCAGAGGCAAGCAAAAAACCATATGGAGAAGCAAAAAGGCAGCCATATATTTTTTTAATTTTTTATGCAAAGTGCAAACATTATACTTGAAATTATGCGTGAAAACGTGCCGCACAAAGAAGCATTGAATGTTAAATAAAGTTGTTTGAATATCTGTATATACTCAGCTTTTTCTGCATGCAAATGATCGTTTCAATATCATTATCAAAATATTTTGTCAACATATCATGCTAATAATTTTTGCCCATATCTCTCAGCTCTAGCGCGCATCTTGTGCAAGACTGCGTGGAGTGCCAGAGTGCTTATGATAGCTAGTCAATCGCAGCATCATCCTGTCGTGGAAATTAAAACTCAGTAGGATCAGAGAGAATTCATTTAAACAGTATTAAAGCTTTAATTACGAGAAGCGAATCTCCCGCCTTCAAATTCAAATGGATATTTATATCCAACACAAGGGAAGGGGAGGAACAATCACAAGGGGGAAGTAACAGGGCGTTAACTTACAGGTAAATGGAGCTATGGGCTAACATGAAGATATAACAGGTTGTTAGAACAGCCCTCCAAGGGTCTTAAACCAATGGGAAGGAGGTTTCCTGCCGTGGGGGAAACGTTACAAACGAACAACTGTTCCTTTGAAGTTGTGGTGCTAAAAGCCTTTTGTCTCTGACCTCTGTGGCGCTGCAGGTTGGACCACTCCGAACTGCAGCGTCACACTGAGTTAATTAGTGTCTACTGTCCACCCCTGTGGATGTGATCTAGCACCCCAACTTGATACAAATTTCTTCCTCCACAATCCGAAGAGTAAATTAGGCGTGGTTTCAGTCAGTTCAACCTGTAAATAGAAAATTCTGCCTTTCCATTCAAGTTTGAACATTTGGACCACATTGACGCAACACAAACTGACAGATAATTATTAGCCACTGCCATTAGTAAATTTGATCTTATCGGCCATTAAAGCATTTAAAATAAATTATTGACCCAGGTCTAATACACAGCACTCATAAAGTGTATATGTTCTCTTGAATGCTGTGAACTATTGATGGGACAATGAGCTGTCAAAACACAAAAAATGGGTGGAGCTACCCTATGCTAACAGTAACTCACTGATTTGAAACAATCATTGTGTTTTGTTGTGAAGAGCAAGACTTTTTGATTGGTTCAAATAAGTCATTTTTTAATGTCATGATACATTCTCCCATCGCTGTAAACCATATTGGATGAACTTCGGGCCTCTGCCCTGTGGGTTGTGGGAGTTCCCGTAGTAGTTTATATGGAGCCCCATGTGTTTTTGTAATTACAGAAGGGACAGCCAGGTCCAGAGGGCTGACTGACAGGCAAGTGTGGGAAGCAGCTGATGCAGCTCAATGCTTTCTGAGGTCTTAAGGCAAAGGGATTTTGCAATTTGACAGCTTAAAGGGGGAAATAGTAAAAAAAACATTTGCAAGAACACTTCTTACCGACCAAATGTATGCTGGACAACTTAACCCCACAAAGCAACACTTTTCAGGCTTTTCATTGGGTTCACATTTCCTTGTGACGTTAACTGGCAATATCGCATTCATTCTTTTCAGACTGGAGTAGATACCTACTTTCCCGCTGTCTTCAGTATCGAAGACCCATAGAAATAATACAGCAAGCAAAGCAATGCTAGACTTGTATTCTTCTGCTTGTTGTGTGTCAGGAAATGTATGTTTCCAAGTTTCCAATGGGAAGGGGGCTGGGTTATGATGCTGAATCTGCATCGTGTTGCGTGTGTTTAGAAAACCTTGAGTTCGTGAGAATGAGGCATCACACCAAACATGGGTGGAGTGACAATTTGCTGTTAATCACTGACCTACCTGTTTGAAAAAGGGTTTTGCTCTACACACCAAAGGACAATGTTTTCCTTCCCATTTGAGCCATTGCATCGCCTGACAGCACTACCATTATCAGAAGACCAACTGTTATATGGCAGCTTTATTTAAGACATGAAATGCTGTGGAAAGGACTGTGGACTCCTCTTGTGCTGTTTTATATGGTTTATATGGACATACAGCTAACTGCCCAAATAAAGTTAACACTTGAGTGAATAAAGGGTTCTGGCTTCTCTGCTACAGTATGGGATGCGTTTTAGGCCAGGGCTCCTCAAATCTGGCACACGAATCCAAATTTGGTCCTGGTTTTCCTTTCTCTCAGGTAGGTAATTGAACAATTTCTCAGCCCACGAGAACCATGATTTGAGGAACCCTAATTTAGGTCCACTCAACCTCTTAGAGGGCAACATAAATGCCAATAAATACAAGGGTATTCTGGGTGATCAGCTTCATCCTATGGTGAAGCATTTCTATCCTGATGGGAGTGGTCTCTTCTAGGATGACATATAAATAATTTGTATAAATCTATCTAAATCTTTGTGTAAATATCCATATAATAAAACTAATAATGTTAATGTATATTGCGCTTGAATGTTTGCATTGTATAGTATTGCATGTAGTGTATATTTGCAGTGGCATAGGCAGTGGTTTGTCTCTAGTAGATAAATCAGGCCGAGGACTCAGGGTCAGTAAATCCTGGTACACATTCCTGTGCAGTGTATGGTCTGGGTTGGGAGTTGCACGAGGAATGTTTTGAAGTAACCTTCTTCCTCTCTCTCCTTCTCTGCAGGTTGCCACCAGCATGTATTCTCAGGAACTCTTTCAGCTTTCGCAGTATCTGCAGGTATGGTGCAACACCATCCTCTTGTGTCCATTCTGTGTCATAGCAGCCATCCTCTCCCCAGGTTCTGTGTTCAGGTTCTTGTGTTCAGATGATATCACGGTCTCTCGCTTTGCTGCTCACTGATTGGACATCACAATAAAATGCACAGTGCTCATTGAGAAGCTGCAGTCTTTAATAGCGTTTTTCCACCACACAGTACGGTACGGCACAGCACGGTAACCATCCATACCTGTAACTATCCCCTTCATGGGTCGAGTCTCTGTGTCGTTTTTCCATCTCACAACAGAACCGTGAGCATAGGAGAAGTTAGAAAGGAGGAGTTATCTGAAGTGACAAAAAAGAATGCGACTGCTGTGGTGACATTAGCATTGACATTGTGAACATTCCAGCTCAAATTCACTAAAGCAGAACACAGCTTTCCCCATAACATTAGCTAAAATGTTCTTACCTCTACCTAGGTAAGTTTTGGGAGTCTTGGTGGGGTGTAGCAAGTGCATGAGGTACCACACATTGACTTCACACTAGGCTATATAATCTTTCATATTTGGCTATATTTATTATTCGTTGGCCCCCGATGAATTGCAATTCCAAGATCACATTTAATACCTCATATTTCTTACATCTGTAGCCTACATGTTTTCAATCATTGGCTATATGATTGGCTATATTTGTCTTTGGTTTACATCTGTGCTTTTATGTAGCTTGTTGCTGCAAGGAGTAGTAGTGAACTATATATCATATCTTAATGTACCATCCAACGCTTTTCCCAGAACTAATTTACCAAAATCACATCCCATACTCAGTCCCAGCCCAAGCAAGCATCAACCTTGGATGTGTTTGAAAATGCAACACCGTACAAGAAAAGCTCTCGAAGGCACAACCAAATCACAGAGGCTATCACCTTACACCTCACAAAAGGCATGATGCTAAAATATACTGTAAGCATAGACATCTTCCAGAAATGGATCCACAGGCTTGACAAGCGAAACAAACAAAGCAAACAAAACAGACCTGTGGTCCAGTCAGACAACTGAGCCATATATAAGTTTAACGGTGCACTTTATTAAGAAGAACTTTGAGTTGAGAAGCCGCAACTTGCAAACGTCATTTTCCCCCAGAGATCACACGGTGGAAAAAATAGCGCTAGTTTGGTCTTTGTTGAAGAACAAAGTTTGATTTTTTTTTTATTACTGACTTTTTATTTTCATTTATTATTTTCAGTCACCACTTAAGAAAAAACTTTTAAGGTTTAATTTATTTCTGTACTTATTTTGATTATAAACAGTATATGGTGTAAGAAACAGTAGGACAGCTGTGTTCATTCAGTAATGTGATTTAGTTCAACAGAAACAGTTGAATAAATATTTTCAACATTTCAGTAAACTGATATTTCTAAACTAATATTGTGAAAATTTTTATTGTTCGGGTTCCCTCAATTCACTTAATATAATGCCTATTCTATACTGTCTGGAACTCATATAATATCAATGATGAATTTTCCGGCCATGTGTTTTGTTACATCGCGTCACAATATGTAGCAAGAGTATCGCAATATGAGATTTTGCCCATATCGTGCAGCCCTAGCTACAAGCTAAAAGCTGGGTTTAACTCGAGCATTGTAATCCATCGAATCAATTTATGTGAGGAATGAAAATGTATATTCTAATTGCGTCAATGAAAATGACGCTTTATCCTTTCAAAGAGAATATGTTTATTTCACTCGTAGAATCACGCAATGTATTAATGCACATCTTGTAAGTTGTTCTGGATAAGAGCATCTGCTAAATGCTTAATATGTAATATGTAATATGTATATATATATGTAAACTGCCCTGGCTGGTTTAAACTGGTTGAAACTAGCCGAGTGGGCCTGTGGCTCAAATTCAAATGTGTCACTTGTTCTGTCTGTCCTAACCCCGCATTCTAACAGGGGGCGATACTAGGCGAATAAATCTAGTGTGGGCGTTCCCCACGCTTGAATGGCTTCCTCAAAAATGCTTCCGACGTGCTTACAAAATGTTTGCATGGTAAACGAATAGTTCATCATTACATTACAGGCATTTAGCAGACGCTCTTATCCAGTATTTTGTTTACATTTATTTACAATCCATTTATACAGCTGGATATTAACTGAAGTAATTCAGGTTAAGTACCTTGCTGAAGGGTACAACGGCAGTGTCCCACCTGGGGATTGAACCTGCAACCTTAACGTTATAAGCCCAGTTCCCTAACCATTATACCACACTGCCTGCCTATAGATCATAGATTTTGAGAATCTTTATTATAAATATTAGTTGGCTAGCAGTATTGTTTCCTTCAATCATGAACCGCAAACTCAAACTCGGAAGGATTTTTACAATTGCAGCCATTTACTTGCGCTGGAAACGGCTCGCAATTTGTCTCCGGTACGTTTTTCCAAACGTACCCATGCGATAAAAAATTGCCTTTTAACCAACACAAACATTAAATAAGATGTATGTAGGCCATATAAGTTTAGCTAGCTATAAATATTGATGCTTTTAGGATTAAATAACGTATGGCGGTACTGCAGACCGCTGTTATCAGTTTCTCCTCATTCATGTTGAAGTGTCGGAACTAGGAACCAAATTTCGGTATTGTTTTGGTTCTGCGTGGAAGGTAAAAACAGTAACACATGAATTTGATTGGCTCTTACCGGGCGATATCGCCCGAAAGTTCAGAATTTTCAACTTTTCTGTGTCACCGCCATGCCCACAAATCGGCCAATCACCGGAAGTCGCCCGCTCTCATAGACAATCAATGCATTTCGGGCAACTCGTTGCTGAATCGCCCCCTGTTAGAATCAGCGGTTAGAGGATCAGGGAGCAGGCCTTAAGAGAATGCCCTAGTTACTGTGTGTGTGTGTATATGTGTATCTGCATAGTACGTACATGCTAGGCTAGGCTGGGTTAACCATGTGCTTCTCTGTTCTTTCAGGAGGCCCTACACCGGGAGCAGATGCTAGAGCAGAAGCTGGCCACACTGCAGCGGCTGCTGGCCAGCACACAGGAGGCCTCTGAGAGCACCTGGCAGGTACCTATGAACCATCGCCTACATGCTCCTACTCAACATAATAATAATAATATACACCATTTCGCAGACGCTTTTATCCAAAGCGACTTACAGTAGTGAATGCATACATTTTCAGTATATGTGGCCCCAGTGGGGATTGAACCCACAACCTAAGCATTGCCAACGCTGCGCTCTACCAACTGAGCCACAGAGAACCACTCCTCCTCCTCGCTCTCCCTCTAACCCCCCCACACCCCATTCTTCCCACTCCCCCTCTCCCTTCCATTAACCCTCCTACCCCTCCACCACTCCCCTTTCTCACCCTCTTCTTACCCCTCTCTTACCCTTATTAACTGCTGCCCCCCCACCCCTCTCTCTCAGTGCATGGCCCACAGGACACTTCAATCTGTGCAGTATTTGGGATCTGCTGTGATAATGCCCTTCTTTGGTCGGCGGTTACACCTCGCTGGGTTCAGAGTGTTTATGCCGTTTCATCTCCTGCAGGCTTTGATAGATGAAGACAGGCTACTCTCAAGGTTGGAAGTGATGGGAAACCAGTTGCAAGCATATTCAAAAGTAAGTTTTGTTTGATTTGAGGGCAATACTGATGTGCATGCATACATGCATATGCACGTATATACATGCGTACATACATATACATGTACATACATGTGTACATATGCATGTACATGTGTGTGTACATACATATAAAATCTTTTAATGCTATATTTGTTGTAGTACCTTTTCAAAACATGTACATTATTCAGTTGCTCTCCTGTCATTTACAGAACCAAACCGAAGATGGCATTCGCAAGGAGCTGGTAGCCTTACAGGAGGACAAACACCACTACGAGACTACAGCCAAAGAATCCCTGAGGCGGGTCCTTCAGGAGAAGATTGAGGTTGTCAGGAAGCTGTCCGAGGTGGAGGTGAGTACCGGCCCATCTTCAGGCCTGCTGTTGTGCACGCCTTAGATCTGGTGTTAAGGAGAGACTTTCAGTGCAAAATCCAGTCCCACTTTTGTTCAAATGACACTGGAAAATGAGAGGTTAGGCATGATTTTCCAGCGTAGAATATTAGTAACGAATGTTCAAAAATAGGGTGCGTCTTGGGTAGATTAGAGGATTTGCATCCTGGAACCACGCATCTATGAGCGGATGACATTTTTGCTTAATACTGATAATACTGCTAGCTACTAGTTTGGGAAATTGGAAGATGGCTTTTTGTTTGGTGTCAGAGAGGTACTTGTGCTCATCACCAGGCTTTGTTGATCATGGCATTACCATCCTGCTGTTGAGGCTAGTTACTTGGCTGAACCAACCCTTCTGGGCAGGGGGATAATTATGCAATGAAACTAGGAAAGTCAAAATCTCCCAATGTCCCATTTCAGCCTTGAGAATGTCCCCAAATTCTTACATTTTGCCCAAAACGATAGTTTTTTACACTTTTTTGTGGATTTTTGGATTAAAATGTATGTGCACAACTACTATGCATGTTATAGCACCAGTTTTCTACAAACAAATATGGTTTTATGCCAATGTTGCTCTTTACGCTCCTAAATGCTTCATTTGAAATACTTTAACCCTTAGACACCAGTAACATTTCTGGGGATGACAAATTTAAAAGAGATCCACTATTTTGACCTCACAAACAAAATATTCTGCCAACATGCATGTGTGCTTTGGTTGGTAACCTGTTTAGTTGAAAATTGTCAGGGATCTGCTGGGAGTGCTTTTCAATACTTTGCCAACATTACATTCTATGCTTCATACATACAGACGGATTGATTCTACGGACAGATATAGGCTAGCCTGCTGGTCCTGTTGAAATGGTGTAGTGCTAGCAGGGCCGCAGGCTAGCCTTCACCTGTATCTATCTGTAACATGGGTCGGTGTGTGTGTGTGATATGAAGTGTGTATTGTATTTGTGTCTGGTGGACAGACGCTGGTTTGAATGGCCGTCTCTCATCCCATGTGTGTTTCAGAGGAGCCTCAGTAACATGGAGGATGAATGTACACACCTGACAGAGATGAACGAACACACGCAGGAGGAGCTGCGGGAGCTGGCCAACAAGTACAACGGAGCGGTCAGTGAGATCAAGGACCTGACGGAAAAGATCAAGGTGTGTGTGAGTGCGAGCGTGAAAGGCTGTGTTTTTGTACCGATGCTGTGTGTGTTTATTTGTGCTGAAACTGTGTGTTTGTATGAGTGTGTAAAGACTGTGTGTTTGTACTGACACAGTGTGTGTATATTTATCTGTGCTGAAACGATGTGCTTGTATGAGTGTGTAAAGGCTGTGTGTTTGTAGTGATACTGTGTGTAAATGTATCTGTGCTGAAACTGTGTGTGTTTGTATGAGTGTGTAAAGTCTGTGTGTTTGTACTGGAACTGTGTGTGTGTTTATTTGTGCTGAAACGATGTGTGTTTGTATGAGTGTGTAAAGGCTGTGTGTTTGTACTGAAACTGTGTGTACATTTATCTGTGCTGTGTGTTTGCAGCTGGTGGAGGGGCGGCAGGAGGAGCTCTCTCAGAAGGGCCAAAGTGAGAAGAAGGAGCTCCAGCTGCATATTTATGAGATGGAGGAGAAGGAGCAGGCGCTCCAGGCCCGTAACGAGGCCCTGCAGGCCGACAACGACTTCACCAATGAGCGGCTCACCGCTCTGCAAGGTATGACACGCGAGCATACACACCCATCCTCTGGCCTCACTACCACATCACAGCTCACTGCCAATTAAATAGGGTATGGGTATTTCAGCTGAACGTTCTCCTCAATACACACAGAGAGTTAACCGTCCCTTTCTTCAGAGTACTGCCAAAGAGCAATTGATGGATGCCAGTACCACAGTTCAAACAGAGATGATGCAGAAAGCACAGAACTCCGTAAACCTGTGAGGACATACACATTTTGACAGATGTTGATGCTGATTATTTGGATTGAGATGCATGGCAATCAATCCACTGTGACTGCTTCTGGTTGTTGTTTACAGTCCGTTTAGAGCAACTTCAGGAGAAAAACGTACAGGAAAACAACACTTTAGGTGAGTCCGTGTCTGCCAGCGCCCCGCTAGTGCGTCTACTGCTAAACTCATTTTACTCTTCTTTCTCTACTTTTTGGCATAAGTGCTCCTTTGTGTTGCATGTTTTCCATTGTACTGTGTGTCTCGCTCCGTTTTCCTTCTGCACTGATCTGTTTGTTAAAAACGGGCAGCAGCTGGTCTCCTGGGTGGTCTAGCAGTTACAATACTTGACACTGGCCACTGCGATTCCACCGGCTGCGCCAGTTTCGGCATACTGGAGTTACGGTGACGGATTAGTGGGTTCCGGCTCGAAGGGGACCGGGCCCAGCTGCATGACACTGCCGGTATCAGGACTACAGCAGCGAACTCATACTATATATGAGAGAGTGGGATAAGTAACGTGAAAAATGAGGTTATAATTGGATACTAAAATGGGGAGAAAGAGATTGAAAAAAAAGAAAGAAAAGGATTTGAGTGGAGAAGGGCAGGGCAGTCCGAGGCAGTGGATGTGATCTTGTGCTATCCAAACATTTTATTTTCTGACTGTAGTCGTTTTTTCCTCATATTGGACATAAGGAGGTGCGGTAGCTCGGATGTTTGGGGAGTTCAGGTGCAGATTTGATGAGGAATGTTTAAGGAGACAGGATTTTAAGATTTCCTGGTTAAGCTTTAGTCTTCATCTCTGGGATAGTCAGTCGAATGTAAATCAGGGCTGATGTGATCCCAGCAGAAGGATCATTACTTTTTTGTGACCTTATCAGCATAGACTTCCCTGCCAAACACAACTTTCCTCTAGCGCAGTCCATTATTATTTTCTGCCTGACACCCGGATGTAACACAGTGTCGCTTTCTGTTACTCAGGGGTTCAGGCTCTTCGTGATTAGGAGACCTGTGGAACTCAGGCCCTGGGTGAGGATCAGTGGTAGCTCTGGAGCCTTAGTGGTAGGCCTTAGAGTTAATTATGAAGGTAATGTGGCCTCTTGTCTCTGGCCTCTTGGCCCTTGGCCTCTGGGCTCTGGCCTGTGACCTCTGCTGTTGGCTCTGGGTAAGGATAGGTAGTGACTCAGTCTTAGTGTTAGGCCCCAGTATAGTGGGTACAATGCAGTGTCCCTTTACAGGTGAGTGAACACAGTATGCCGCAAGCATTGTGCATCATGAGCACATTAATGTGGTACCATAGTCTTTTTTTAACGCTTGTGGTCTGATTAGATTTATTTTAAAATTAGTTGTGTGAGTGAACTTGAAAGCATGTTCATCCGTAACACTGCCAGCCAATAATTTTGACTTCCAAGAAATATTGAAGCTCATTCTTCTCTCTTGCCACTTGGTCTTGGGCCTCTTTAAAAAGGAATAAGAACTACAGGTTTCCACTTAAAGTAACGGGAAGCATTGCGAAGGCTGACTACAACAGGTGTGTGTGTAACTGAGTTGGTTCTGCCTGCAGCGAACTGGGGATCTCTCCACGACAAGACAGCGATTTAGCCCACTGAGCTGAAGACTCAAGTCTCTAACTCCGGGAACTAATAACACTCTTATCTATGTCACATTCTGTAGCGGACGCTCCACGTACCGGAGCACACCCGCTACACGTGCATCTCGTTAAAAGAAAGCTGAGGGGCGGCGGGTAGCGTAGTGGTCTAACACACTGTATCTTGGCTGGTCCGATATGAGTGTGGCTGCCTATCAGGGATGTGGTTCAAAACCTGTCTCTACCAGACCGGTCCTGGCTGTTAGCCCCAATCGGAGGTAGCAATTGGCCGTCTGCCCCGGGGGGAGGGTGAGCCGGCACAAGTTTGTTGAGGAGCAGGAAAGGCGTCCGTGGTCAGGTTCCATCTCCGTTCTGGAGGAGGCGGATCTACCGGCCTGGAAAAAATTGTCTCGTTACCTGGAGGACAGGCGGTGGACTCATGGGGGTGGGTCAATTGAAATAAATAGAGGGTATAACGGGAAATAAATTAGATGATACATTTTAAAAAGCTGATGTTATTGTGTCAGAGCGGTTTTCCTGTGTTTTGCGGTCCAGGAGGAAGGCGCCAGGTGTGGCTTGCGGTCAGGCCTGTATGCGGTCCGTTGTCTTGACCTCAGGAAGCACACATGGAGCATTTCATCCCTGGAGAGCCAGAGTGGTCTTTCTGTTGACAGAAGCAACACATCCCTCCACCTGTCATAGCAGTCTGGGCTGTGCATTTAAAATGAACTGATGTGTGGCGTTCCATGGCGTCTGACACTCCACTCTGTGGTGACAAGCTGTGTCTGTGACAGCTGGAAGAGTGCTATAACTGACCCCGGCCTAAATAGCTCCTGACGCTAGGATGTTACCATGCGCGAGAGACGCACGCAAGCACGCACACATGTGCACTCTTGGAATTAAATACTGTGTACTGTACAATGGCAGATGAAGGAACTGGGAGGAGGGAGATATTTTACATTTACATTTTAGGCATTTAACAAATGCTCTTATGCAGAGCGATGATGTGCATTTATACATGGTAAGATCAATCATTGCTCACGCAAAAGGGGGGGGGGGGCATCAGTATACTGAACACTTTTATTGAGGAAAGCTGTCAGCCTCCATCATAGATTGCTCTCTCTCCAGTGGTTTTGTCTTTGACAAGTCCTTTCTATACCTGGTGGTTCTGTGTGGCTCAGTAGGTAGAGCATGGCGTTGGCAATGCTTAGATTGTGGGTTCAAGACCACATATACTGAAAAATGTATGCATTCACTACTGTAAGTCACTTTGGATAAAAGCGTCTGCTAAATAATATATATATATATTATACCAGGGTGGCGACTCTTTAAAAAGCAGACACAGCAGGTAAGTGTTCTGGGTTAGAGGTGAAAGGGGTTGGGGCGAATGCTTGACAGGCAGAAGGTGGGTGTCTTTCCCCCTCAGGTGTGCCTGGTCCGAACAGAGCATTCAGTGATTCAAATTTACCTCTGCGCTTATTCTCTTAACGCACCCATTCTCCTAACTCTAGATTTTCACACGCCTGGCTTTCAAGCTGGCCCATCTACCGAGTATTTTGTTGAAAGATGTTGAATGCGCAACTTTATTCTTGATAGATATTTCAGCCAGATGCGTCAATCGCGCATTGTCCATGGTAATTCTTTATTATTTTCGGTTTACTGAAAGACCTCTTGGCAGATGCTACAGTAACCGGCATTGTGAGGAACACCCTCAACACAACTGTTAGATCAGGGAACACCAAATCAAGATTTCTTTTCAAAATTAAGTTGAATTGATCTATGCCGACTTCTAGATGAAACGCATCCATTTTCTTCTAGAAGTCGGCATGCAGGTTGAATGATATCCCTAGAAACGTTGCTTGTTGAGGCGACATATCTTGTGACCTATTCCTCGAAGTCTTCCTTAAAAGTTATGTCGTCCATGCCAATAATAAAATGAAATTTCTGAGATTTGCCCTAGACTTGAAATCTATCATTAACCTCACTGCTAACTGCTTCAAGCAGGTTTGGGCGTCTTGTCCTTCATAGTGGTCAGAGCTAGTATATTCATCACAAATCTTTTACGTTTCCGATTGCATTTCTGTGTAGGGATGGGGGGAAAAATCGATTCAGTTACGAATCCCGATTCTTGTGTGTGATTATTTTTAAATCGCCACGCTGCCTCCCAAATCGATATTTTGTCTGTACTTTAAGGCATTTTTAATTTTACATTTTACATTTTACATTTTAAGCATTTAGCAGACGCTCTTATCCAGAGCGACTTACAAGATGTTTTTAATTATTCTTTTATTCGAGGCAGAAAAAACGTTGCCGCTTATAATCCTACAGATGGCGCAATGCAATCTATTCAAACAAATACGTTCATGATTTCCTTCCGGCTAGAAGCGCAGCTTCATGCGAAGTAGCCTAGCTAGGTAGGAATACAAAGGCTATATTCAGAAACAGCAAACATGTCGGACAACACTCGCGAGATTCATGCTGCACCTCAACAATTTAAATCGCACGTCTGGAAGAACTTTGGCTTTCATAATTTACTAGGTAAAATGAGTTCGACATGAGCAATGCTGTCTGCAAACTATGCCACGGAAAAATAAAGTATTGTGGTAATACGACAAACTGAGTTTGTCCTGAGTTATCAGACAAGGCGGCAGAGGAAGCCAAACATGTTGCAAGCAGCAAACAACGAACGCTGGATACATGTTTTAGTAAGCTCCCCAGCAGTTCGGAATCACAGAATCAATTTCTCATTTTATATGCAAAGACCTTCGCCCTTATAGTGTGGTCGAAAATATAGGTTTTCGTAACATGCTTTACACTTTAGAGCCGAGGTACACAATACCATCAAGACGTTTCTTTTCTGACACAGCCCTGCCCAAGATCTACAACGAGGTCAAGACAGTTAGGGAATCGTTGAGTAATGCTGAACGAGTTGCCCTGACGTGCGATGCGTGAACGTCGCGGGCCACTGAGTCATATGTCACAGTAACAGCCCATCACATAACTGACGAATGGTTTATGTTCTCACGTCCTCCAAACTAGGGCTTTGCACGACAGTCACACCGGGATAAACATGGCAGAGCTACTTAATAATGTAGCTGAGGAATGGGGCATTACCGAGAAAGACCCAGCATTAGTCACAGACAATGCGTCTAATATGATTGTCGCCGCAGAGTTGACCGGCTTTCTCCATGTCAAGTGCTACGCACACACCTTGAATCTGGCCTCGCAGCGTGCACTGAAGCTGCCAGCTGTTGCACGGCTACTCGGACGAGTCAGACGCGTAACTGGGTATTTCCACCGAAGCGCCACAGGCCTCCATGCTTTGGAGAAAAAACTAAAGTTGTTGGAGCTTCCGGAGCGCAGACTGATAACCGACATATCGACAAGATGGAATAGCGCTTATGACATGGTTGAACGTTTTCTCGAGCAGCAGCCAGCGATCACCGCCGCACTGCTGTCCCCCGAGGTAAGAAAGTGCGAGAAGGAGATAAACACCTTCACAGAGTCGGACATATCTAATGCCGAAGAATTGGTCAAAACTACGAAGCCGGTCAAGGTAGCGACATGTGTTATGTCGGATGAAAGCAATCCGACACTTTCCGTGATAGCCCCTCTAAACGCACAGCTTCTGCAAGCCACCCAGGAGAGCCTTGGTGATACTCAGTTTGTTAAAGACATCAAGGAAGCCATTCACCAAGACCTAAAGAAAAGGTATGCTGGCAACTTGGAGAAGACCAAACTTAAAATCGCGTCAGCACTTGATGCAAGATTCAAAAGTCTGCCGTTCTTGTCGGATGATGACAGACGAGAAACATACAGAAGAGTGGTCGATGAAGCTGCAGCAATAGCGGAGCAGCATCCTCAGGTAGGCTAAACTCAATTAATAAATGGCAAACACATAAAATAATACCAGCTTTACATTAAATTCTATATTTTAATTACATTTTAGTTCATAATGCCTATTGCAGCTGTGTGTGTGTGTGTGTGGGCACTAGACGTAGCTGAAATTGAAATTGATATAGGTTTCTATTAAAACCATTCTATTACAAACAAACATTTGCCGTAGTGAATCTAGCTTCCTGTCCATAATACTTGATTACTTGTGTATTGTTAATAGCCTACTGACTATTCTGGAGTTATATTATTTAACAATGATAACATGACGTGTAGAACATGCATGTATGAAACTCTAGACTTTGCTTTGCTAATGCTGTGTGAGAGGTGTTGTAGACTTAAATAAACAGAATCGTGTCAAATATTGATCATAATAAAATTTCAAACATAACCCAATTTGTCCCACTGTTTCATTTGTTGTACCCTGCAGGAAGGAGTGGTACGATTGGAACAGGAGGAGCTCAGTGAAGATGAAACTGCTGAAGAGGAAGAAGCACCCCAGGGTACCCCACCTGCTAAGAGGACCTGTGCACTGGCTGATTTACTCTGGGACACTTTTGGGGATGTCAGGGAGGCACCAGAAAAGTCATTCTTTGACCAAGCAGAAGAGGAGATCAAGAAATTCACAGAAGCTGCTCCTTTGCCACTGTCAGGAAACCCCTTGGACTGGTGGAAAGGTCATCACTCAGAGTACCCTCTCCTGGCCAAGCTGGCCAAGCGGTACTTGTGTGTACCAGGCACAAGTGTGTCTGCCGAACGTGTGTTCTCTACTGCAGGGGACATTGTTACTGCCCAGAGGAGCAACCTCACCCCAGAGCATGTTGACCAGCTCTTGTTTTTGCACAAGAATCTAAACATACCCAAGCACTAGCTTTGCATACCCTACATGTGTATGTAGACAACAGTGAAGCATACTTTTTGTTTCTTTCAAAGTTTCTATTTTAAGTACATTTTATTCATTCTATTTAATTTACTTTTTATTTATTGTTTAAATGTGCTGGGTTTTGAAAAAGTAAGTGGCATACATTTCATAATCTGTCAGCTTAAAGGCACACATTAGTTCAGTTTGTGTGCAGTTGACAGGGCTTCAATTCAATAACATTCAATAATAGGGCACATTTTTATTTCTTTTCTCTATTGGCTGCCCTGCCAACATAAAGTTAATGTTAAGATTTAGGCCTGAAATAAAACTTGGAAAGCTCTAAGTGAATTTGAATATGTGTTGTATTTGAAGGTATGATTCGACTGTTTTCCATGGTTCAGTGTTTTAAAAAAATAACCCCAAAAAATCGCAAGAAATCATAATATCGAATCGCAATACTTACAGAATCACAATACCCACAGAATCACAATACATATCAAATCGGCACCTAAGTATCGTGATAGTATTGTATCGGGAGGTCCCTGCCAATTCCCGTCCCTATTTCTGTGTGAACTCTGCCAACTTCAAACTCGATTGCAATCATGCACTCTATTGACACAACTTTTTAGAATCCACTTTCTCTAATGCATTATAAACTTATTTAGATTGTGAACCAAATGAACTGCTGTGTCAAGCGATATTTCCGTGGAATCCATCGCTACACTCATGCAAGTGATCTCGGCCAACAGATGCCAAATAATCAGACAGAATAGAAATTGTGGACGCAGTATTTAGTTTGACAGTGCGTATGCTTCTGAGCAGATTTTCCCATCTTTTGACTGGAGCATAAGTTGAAGCGCCATATATACCACTAGCTGGTAACACAGGACTTTAACGGAGTCGGGTTCAGCCTCCCATCTCATTTTGCTAATTGGTTTAAGTGTAATCTTCACAAATTCCCAGCACTTCACAGATGTGTGACAAAAAATGTGTAGATTCGTTGTACTGTTCCAAAGAAATTCAAACACTCTGTTAGAGGAGGTGGCATCACATAACAACAAGTTAAGACTGTGGCTTGCCCACAGCATAAATAAGGCCTCTGGATTCTTTTTGAGTATTAATGCCTATACACCCCGGTGAATTCCTCTCATAGTAGAGCCACTGTCATAACTCTGACCATGACAATCCATTAAATCAATCCCTAGGTTTTCAAGAATGTTGCATAATGTCTCTGCGAGTCCTTTACCAGTTATATCTATAACAGTCTTGAATACCACAAATGACTCCTCTATGTTTCGAATCAAATCAAATCAAATCAAATCAGATTTATTTGTATAGCACTTTTCACAATTGAATTGTCACAAAACGCTTAACAGAGGGGGAACCCAGGCCTAGACCCCCCCAAAATCAAGCCTAAAGGCAACAGTGGCAAGGAAAAACTCCCTTGGTAGTAAGAAACCTTGGGAGGAACCAGACTAAAAGGGGGGGAGCCCATCCTCTTCTGGCCGGCACAGGGTGTGTCCAAAAAAGACCATATCATGGTCAGTCCAAGGTCACTCAGGGCTGAAAGACTTTGCCCCTCCTGAGTTAGGTAGTCAGTGGGGGGGACTAAACCATGTGAAGGGGGTCCAGATCCAGGAACTGGGGTTGGCATGGGAGTGAGGGTTGATGGGGGCAGCTCACACTTCTTGCAGGATCTAGGGCTCGGGGGCAGCTGCTATAGCCAGTAGCATTATGTAAGAGCAGGGGAGCACAAGCATAGGAAATACATGCAGAGAATACACGCAGCCGAGAGAGTTCCAAACCATCCACACCCGATCAAGGATAAAGTATGGAAAGTTTCTCACTCACAAGACACTAGGGCACGGCCTTCTCCATCTCTCCTAAAAATGTAAACTGTGCCCGAATCCCTAACATGCCTTGGTAAACCTTTCCACAACAGAGGAGTTCTAAAAGAGAAGGCTCTTACCACCAGCTGTGCTTTTCAAAATTCTAGGGAGTAATAGATGGCCAGCTTCTTGTGAACGAAGCAGTCGTGTCGGCTTATAAGGGGCAATCATTTCGGTCAGATATACAGGTGCTGGTTCATTCACTGCTTTAAAAGTTAGCAACAATACTTTATAATCAGCCCGATATTTAACAGGAAGCCAATGTAGTGATGCTACAGGAGTAATGTGCTCATACTTCTTGGATCTAGTCAAAATATGTGCCGCTGTATTCTGTACTAGTTGAAGAGGAGCCAGATAATAAGGCTAGTAGTCTAGCCTCGATGTGACAAAAGCATGCATCAAGGTTTTTGCATCCTCTAATGACAGAATGTGCCAAATTTTTGCTATGTTTCTTAGGTGAAAGAAAGCTACTCTGGAAGTGTTTTTAATATGAGTGTCAAATGTAAGATCCTGATCAATATTAAAACCATGGTTCTTGACCATTAGACTTGATGCAACTATGCAATCACCTGCATTTAACTGCAGATCCAACTTGTTCCTTAATTTTTTGGGGCCCAAAACCATCAACTTTGTTTTATCTGAATATAAAAGCAAGAAATGTATCATTCAATCATTCAATTCTTTATATCAGAGATACAAGCCTTTAATTGAGTGAGTTGAAGTATTTCACCTGGGTTCATAGATATGTACAGCTGTGTATCATCTGCATAGCAATGAAAATTCACACCACGTTTACGAATAACATTACCGAGTGGTAGCAAGTATAATGAGAACAGTAATGGTCCCAGCACTGAGCCTTGTGGAATACCATATTTGACCTGAGAGTAGTCAGAGAACTCTTGATCTAATTGCACAAATTGAAACCTGTCTGATAAGTATGATTTAAACCATGAGATTGCCCGTCCACACAAACCAACCAGGTTTTCTATCCTATGAAGGAGAATCTGGTGGTCAGTAGTGTCAAAAGCAGCACTTATGTCAAGGAGCACAACCAGTATCCGATGCTAACAGTAAGTCATTTAAAACTTAAATAAGTGTCGTCTCAGTGCTATGGTTTGGTCTAAAACCTGATTGTAGTGTTTCATACAGATTATTAGTTTTTAGGAAAGCAGTTAATTGTTGAGCTACAGATTTCTCTAAAATGTTTGACAAAAAGGGAAGATTTGAAATGGGCCTATAGTTCTTCAGATTAACAGGATCAAGATTTAGTTTCTTTAGAAGAGGCTTGATTACTGCCACTTTTAAAGACTTAGATACGCAACCCAATAATAGGGATGTATTTATGATATCTAACATGGGCTGACCTAGCACAGGCAAAAGCTCTTTAATAAACTTTGTTGGTATGGGGTCTAACAGACATGTAGATGATTTGGAGGACATAACCAGTTTACTAAATTTGTCCAGATCCAAGGGAGTGAAAAACTCAAGGGTACGCAACCCTGCTCCTGATAGCCCTGTGCCATCTTGGGAGTTGGAGTGCTAGATATTGGAGTTATTTTCATCATTTGTTTTCTGATTGTCTCAATCTTATCAGTAAACGAGTTCATGAAGTCATTAGAATTATAGTTAGAAGGATAACTGATGTAATCTGAAGACAGATTTTTTTGTCAGTTTAGCCACCGTGCTAAATAGAAATCTTGGGTTGTTTTTATTCTGGTCAATTAATTTTGAGAAGTACGATGACCTAGCTGTAGTAAGGGTGTGCTTGTATTCTATGAGGCTGTCCTTCCAAGCAGAGCGAAAAACCTCTAAATTGGTAGAGCGCCATCTGCGTTCTAATTTCCTGGAAACTTGTTTAAGGGCACGGGTATGGTCAGTAATCCAGGGTGCAAGGTTCTTCTCACTGCATTTTTTCCTCTTGAGGGGTGCGACAGCATCAAGTGTATTACGTAAAATATGATTTACCGCATCTATTTGATGATCAATTGACAAAAAACTATTTGGGTCCTGATTTGATACTAATAACTCGGGAAGTATGTTTATACATTTTGAAGCCGTCAATGTATTTATAGAGCGGCTGGAATAGTATCTATGGTCTGATTTAATAGGAATATTTACCTGAATTTTAAAAGTAATTACAAATTGATCCGATAGTACATCAAGTACTTTGCCTCTTGCTCTTGTTTAGAAATATCAGGGGTGCAGTCAAATTCAACAGGGTAATATTTAGCTGCTCTTCTTAACAATAACACAATCAACGATTGACTGTAAAAACACATTTTCCGTGCACAAACTCAAATATGATACAGCACCCTTTGATGTTGCAATGTTACGGACATGATAGGTGGCACTGTAGTGTAATGGTTAGGGAACTAGACTTGTAGGTCAGAGGTTGCTGGTTCAATTCCCAGGTGGAGCACTGCCATTGTACCCTTGAGCAAGGTACTTAACCTGAATTGCTATATATCCAAAAAATATCCAACTGTATACAGGGCTGCGTTAAGCCTCCCCAGGGCCCAGGGCTAACACACCACCAGGGGCCCTATGTCCACGATTTTCAACTGGAAAAGTAAAAGCACATTGACGCGACCAGGCCTGGCAACGATAAAGACATGCCGCAAATTCGACAAATAGGCCTATGACAAAGGATATCAGAAGTAGATAGTGAATATGTTACAGAATGAGACCTCCAATTGAAAACTTTGAACGTTGTAATGTATTAAAAGCCATCAAAGAGTACCGACCCTTATATTACAGTGCTCTCGAAATATTCACGTCTGTTACCCGAACGCATGAGTTCAAGTTCAAGTCATGACCAACCTTGCCCAGCATGGCAGGATAATGAAAGGGAGTAGTAGCCTAGTGTACAAAGTAGGCCTGCAAACCAGAAATTTGACCACAAATGACAATGCACAAAACAATACACTTCCCGTTCAACCACTAGGACCAACAAAACAAGCAATGATATTAATTATTTAATGTTACTCACCTATAGGACAAAGTATCATACTTTGTGTAAGTTAATTGAGCTACCGTTTTAATTTCAACACGTAGCATTAACACCTACATCTAATTATACAATAAATGCAAATGTATACAGCAAACTTGACATAATTTAAGTTTATACTGGCTTTTTAAAAATACTTTTGTCCAAACATTGCTACAAATTACAGGCCAACTTGCTAGAGAACATTAGGCTATTAAACTGCGTTGTTGTTCAGCTAGCTAACGTTACTTACTTAGCAACACAACTAAGCTATTCGGTCATGCAAAATTAGCCCACTTAGTTTTCTTCAGTCGAACTCGAATTAAGATGAATTTATCTGAAATAGTTTGTTGACAGTTATAAAATGGTGGTTGCTTGGGGGGGAATAGGCTACAACATAGTTTTTTTGCAGCGAACCCCGTTATAAATAGTAATTTATTACTTTCTGGTTGGACATCTCAGGTTATAGCTCTAGCTAAGTGCGTTTCTCTCGCCAATTTCAGCAACTAAAGTATCAAAATGTTATCGCACGTGAAATTAACATAGGTCATTTTCTCATTTCACTAAAGAAGAACGACAGCGCGCATACATGTAGCGACGTGATTGCGCCGCGTGACAGGTTTACCTCTGCTCGTGACGCTACAGCAACGGCTGAAAGTCCTCCGACACACCGAGTTGGACCGACGGTGATTTCCACTTGTAGTACCGAGCTCCCAAGACAAAGCCGTCCTTACGCAAAAGGGAACAGACTATATAAACGCACTCCCGCTGACACTGATTGTTGCGACAGGACAATGTGGACTACTACAGGTGGGAAAGTGGACCAAAATGTACAGTAACAGTCAAAACACCATAAACCCGCATTCAAAAATTCAATGTAGGCCTACAGTAATCGGCTATTCCCGGGGCCCCCTAGTGGCCGGGGCCCTGGGCTGCAGCCCATGTTGCCCAATAGGTTAACGCGGGCCAGGCTGTATAAATGGATTATATGTAAAGAAATGTAAACCGTGTAAGTCGCTCTGGATAAGAGCATCTGCTAAATGGCTAAAATGCCAATGTAAATGTATGGTCAGCCAACGTGATGTCATACCGAGCTAAAAGTTCAATCAGTCTGAGAAAATTGCCATATGCCATTTCTTCGGTTTCCCAGTTCGGCATTCGTGCCTCTTAATGGCAAATTTTTCTCTGCAGGGAAAAGAGTGCAGTCTAACACTCTCATCAATATAACTTTCCATTGTGCCTTTTCTGCTGTGATAGCAATTTGAAGATGACCGTCGATGCATGTTCCCGGTCGTAACCTAATTCTAATTCCTTCCAGGCAAGGTAGGAATTTATATAATCAGTCCCTGTCTCATGAAGTTTTAATACATTTCACAGACATTGCCAGGTGCTGTATCCTGCAACTAAGCGGCTATTCTGTTTTTTTGCTCCACCAAAAAGTTTGCACAGAAAGCAGCAAACTTTGTTTGTTTTAGTAGAGAACATTAACCAGTCTTGTTCAACTCTTTCACCATTCGGTAGTAAACGAAAACAGTAGACGTTACAAAATCGCCTGTTGCTTTTCTCTGCCCTGGGAAATAGGCCATCTGGGCATTTAACAGGTCTGACTTTACTAGGTGAAGGCCAGTCCGATGGCTCAGAGTGATAGGGCAGGTCTTGGCTGATCACCGCGCTGTCACAGGTGGCTGTAGCATCAGCTTGCTTGTTTGCCTCTGCTTGGTCCCTCCCTATACGATTAGATCACATGAATTAGAAGTTAGCAACTCCCTAAAATGTAATCTAACATCTGATATTTATGCATTGTGCATTGTGAAAATGGGACAAAGATCTCAGTGTGTGGAAGACAAAGACCAGTTTTTGGAAGAAATGGAAAATGTGAGCCGTCTCTTTCCGATGGGTGCCACCACAGATGGAACAGCAGCAAACTGTGCGATGGGTTCTTGGAAAGAGTACAGCTCTGTGTCACGATTCAGTTTGCGCACCCTAGATTTCCTCCACGGTAGTGCTTTTTAAACTGACTTTATTTTCGCGGATCCTTGAGGGAGCTGTATGTAGCTCACATCCCTCAGTGGAAGCACCGCTTGCCTCGGAAGACATATCCTGTGGTTGTGGAAAAGATGTTAATCTGTTTCAGAAGGGTCAAATTATTGGCCTGCATCAAGCAAAGAAAACAACTAAGGAGATTGCTGAAACTACTCAAATTGGGTTAAGAACTGTCCAACGCATTATTAAAACCTGGAAGGATAGTAGTGAACCATCATCTTCGAGGAAGAAATGTGGTCGGAAAAAAATCTTGAATGATCATGATCGGCGATCACTTAAACGTTTGGTGAAATCATAGCGTAAAAAATCAACAGTAGAACTCACGGCTATGTTTAATAGTGAAAGTAAGAGCATTTCAACACGCACAATGCGAATGGAACTCAAGGGATTGGGACTAAACAGCTGTGTTGTCTTAAGAAAACCACTTGTCAGTGAGGCTAATCGGAAAAAAAGGCTTACATTTGCTAGGGAGCATAAAGATTGGATTCTGGAGCAATGGAAGAAGGTCATGTGGTCTGATGAGTCCAGATTTACCCTGTTCTAGAGTGATGGGCGCATCAGAGTAAGAAGAAAGGCGGATGAAGTGATGCACCCATCATGCCTAGTGCCTACCATACAAGCCTGTGGGGGCAGTGTTATGATCTGGGGTTGCTGCAGTTGGTCAGGTCTAGGTTCAGCAATGTTATGTGCCCAAAGAATGAGGTCAGCTGACTACCTGAATATACTGAATGACCAGGTTTTTCCATCAATGGATTTTTTCTTCCCTGATGGCACGGGCATATTCCAAGATGACAATGCCACGATTCATCGGGCTCAAATTGTGAAAGAGTGGTTCAGGGAGCATGAGACATCATTTTCACATATGGATTGGCCACCACAGAGTCCAGACCTTAACCCCATTGAGAATCTTTGGGATGTGCTGGAGAAGACTTTGCGCAGCAGTCCGACTCTCCCATCATCAATACCAGATCTTGGCGAAAAATTTATGCAACTCTGGATGGAAATAAACATTATTCTAGTGGTTTTAGAGTCATTTAACATTGACCTAATAATAGAGGCTGATCTGTCTTTTTATGTTACCATACTTTTGAGCCCAAAATATAGTTCATTTTCAAAAAGTTAATTTTATACAGCCTTTTTTGTTCATATTTATCAAGGGGTGTGAATACCTCATAAGGACACTATTTTGAAGTGTTCTGTCTTTGGAATGTTGTTAGAGGGGGAAAACCCCAGAGTACTCATCTTTCCATATCTCTTAGTCACCTGGCTCAGCTCCTGAATCGTAAACCTGAAGTCTTTCTTAAAACAGTACTGAAAATATTTGTTAACATTCTGTAGTTAGAGAGAAAAAAATTAAAAATCTCAAAAAGGTCAAAAAATCCAAGGCACTCTCAAAAAGGTCTTACAATTTGTGCTGTTAAAGACAACCTGCCTCAAACTAAATACAAGACAAACGCACACCTCTTTATGTCTTCCATTTTGTTTTAGGTGAGTTGAAGCATTTTAAGCCCTTTATTTTTACAGCACATTTTTCTTTTTACGGTGACTAATTTGATTAAATTCAGCCCCAAGTCTCCACATTTTCTTTGTGATCAAACTATTTGTGAGAGAATGATTGTAATAGGCTTTAGTAGTCAATTTGTCTTTTTAGCTTATTAACCCTCTGAGGTCCGTGCTAAGCTTTGAGATGGTTTGTAATTTTGGCATGGTCTGATATTTATCTAAATTTCATCAATTTAACACACACTTACTCCAAAGTGTTTGATATTTTTATTTGAAGGACAATCACAGCTACATTTGTATGCCATCAATAGTTTGGTCAGTATCATATGCAGCTTGTAAATAGATCTACAAACACACAAATTAAAAATAGTAAATTTTTCTGCTGTCACAAAAGTTGTGAAAGCACACACTAAACTATAGTGACGAATTGTTTTGCCAATGTGCGTTTGTTCATCAAGGTCTTGGTTATGTAAGGGTGTGAAAACAGTTTAGCACATCTGAGATCTAAATAGCTAAAAACCTGTTTTTATCAGAACTGGTCACATTTATTTCAGGCTGTGGGAGGGCTAAATGCTAAATACCTGAATATTCATTATTCATTGTCCACACCTCTAAGATCTGTCAGATGGGCCATCTCCCTCTCAAAGGCCATCATATTACAAGTCATACAGCCTAACAATAATGCACATAATATCCTCCTGAGACCCAAGGAAAAAAAGGGTCTTCCAATTAAACTTTTTTTGTGATTTCATGCCTCTTTAGAGTTAAAACAACAACTCACAATTTAGATTTTAAATGGCTAAGCAATATTTGAGTTACCATTTCTCCTTTCACGGCAAGCGCTTCTTGTGGCAGCAGCCATTTTGGCTCTTATTTTATTATCCACAAACGTAGGCAAAACAATGTCGGAGGCGACACGCAAATAACTCACAAAACAAACCAAAATAATAAACGAACTGGAACAAACAAAGCTAGCTAAACAGCAAATCCAAAACGTAATCCCAAACACGGATTTAACTAAACAGAAGCACTCTTATAATAAACAAAAACAAGAATCGATTTTACAAGGACGTGAGATCATGAAACCGATCATGCTACATACGAATTTTTATAACATTTTAGGCTGTTTGAAAAGTATTCTTCCATAGATCTTGTGTGCGCCTATTGAAATTTGTTACGTTGCAACACGCGGAATATGTAGTCACAAGACGCGGAATTCATATAATATATATACGAGTATTTGATAACATGGCAAATCAAATATAGTTACTTACTCTTCGTCAGTTGTTCTCGTCGCTTTCCATCAATGCTCTCAAACACTGCAGAGCAGAAAATCTTTCCATCTTGAATAAAATTGTATGTCTGTATAAAATCTTGCTTCAAATTGTCGGGACAGTTTGTGTTGTTTACGCCGGCGTTTTCACACATGGCCCCACGCCCCTCCCCACACACCTCCCTGAAACTAGCACCTAGTTACCATGTCAATAGAAGGGGGACGTTACTAACAGGTAAAAAAAAGAGAGTAAAAGGCAAGGTTTACTTTTGGTCTAATTAACCTAATTTAAAAAATCCCATTTGATTTGCCAGTGCTCAAATCGGAAAGTCGCGATTCTAAGGTTTCTGTCAATGTTTTTGTTGCGTGTGTATGATAAAATATCGCGAAGTTAGAAATAGTAATATACTTTTATTGCTGCTGGGAGCGGCGCCGACCTCAGGGGGGTTAAAAATGTAATCAAATTTGAAGTACCATCGGGATCAATGTCAATATCCTCCAGTTTCTTTCCTTTGAATTCTCCTAATCTTCCTGTCTCCAGAGCCATCAGTATTTTACTTATTTTAGCTAGCTGAAGAGTACCTTCTGGAAGACGATAGTATTCTCGTTGTACCCTTATATTATGTCCTAAAAAATCTGCTAACTGATCCAGTTCTGTGTCATTTACATTGAGGACCTTTGTCAGGGTGGCAATATGTTTGGTGGATGAAAGTGCTGTGGGATTTCTTGCTCCACATTCCATTCAAAACACCCGGAGACAATCAGATCCTCTATTGTGACAATGCAGCTAGCCTAGCAAACATGTAGATGTTTTCAGAAGGAGCTCCACATGCTTCTCTTACATACTCATGTCTGCTAGCAACTGATCCCATCTTGTTGTTAAAATTTTCTCCTAACTTAATGATGTTAAGTGTCAGATTTAATTGTCTGCAAAACCTCATCTTGAGTCAACAGCTTCCACAGTCCAGTACTAACAGTATGAGGCACAGGACCTGCAAAAGCACATAGGAACAGCACCCTGTTCTTTCCTGGATTGGTTGTCCATAGTTCTCTTAAGCTTATGTTTTCCTCTGCTTGGTAACCTCTCCAAACTGATAATGTCTGAACTACTCTCATTGGCCAAGTCAGGAACATAGTCTTTCTCGCTTTATTCAATGCTATAGATGGAGCAGTCGTCACAGTGCATTGGCTCATCAAGCTATGAGAACACAAATAAAAATAAATTCCAAACATATGTCGGAAATATAATTATCAACTATAAAAAGGTAGAACGGTAAGTAACACATTACAGTGCGCTTATTACAGTGCAATAATCTGCCTAAAGTAAGTCCTATGTTGTTTCACTATTTTTATTGTCTTTTTGGGTACGTTTGGGTATGTTTGATGTCACCAATTTTAAAATGTAACTGTGACATTACATAGAGCAATAGTGGAAACAACATAGGACTCAATGAGACAGCAGAAAACAATTTGGGTAAAGAAAACATTGGAAGATGTCCAATGACACCCAGAGACACATACCAAGTTGTGTGACTGTCTTTATGCCTTTGCAAATACATTGTTACACCTTTAAAGATACATTATGGAGAAATGTATTGAATAGATACAGTAACAACGTGCACTTAAAACACTTATTATGCTGTATTTACTGAGGTTAATACACTGGAATAAGGGCACTGTAAAGTATAATCGGTATAACTTCATGGTGATTCTTCCCAAGCTATTTGAAACCCCTTCAGTTTTGTGAGCACTTCAATATTTCATGTCAGAAATGTCATGGGGACAGGGTGGGAGAGGAGAACCATTTCTCTTGTGGACACTGAATTTTGATCATTGTTATTCTTTCCCTGCTCTGGGACAGTACAGTGTGTGAACTCGTGACTAGCTGTGCACAAGAAGTGAACAGAAGGGTGACTCTTACCTGGGAGGTGGGTCTATAGGTTTGCTGTGAAAGGTGTTCAGTAGGCATTTCATCGACTCATGTGCTGGCTTCCTCCGCCTTGAAAAATAACACAAATTACCTTCTGTTGTCACTAGATGCTTTTCTACAGGATCATTTGATCATTCTGTAGAAGGTCATTTAAAGTTATTGAGAAAATGGTAAATGCCAACTGGTTTGAAAGAGTTAAAATATCAGGAATATTACATTCCAGAAATAATACTAGTAGTTGATGTAGCAACACTGTTCTAGTGGTTGCAAAATTCAAACACACACACACACACAAACACACACACACACATATATATATATAATTTACTAAAGGCTTTGAGCTTTTGCATTTGTTGTGTGCATATAGTCCACAATACTGCACAGTTTGGTGTTTTCCCTGCTCCAACACACCTTGTTCAACTAATCAGCTAATCAAAATCAAATCCTTGATCAAATAAGTTGTGTTAGAGCAGGGAAAACACCAAAATGGGCAGTGTTGTGGGCCACCAGGACTAGAGTTGAGAAAGACTGTTCTGTGTTGAAATAGTATCATTCTAACCTTATTCCTCCAAGGCTAGTAACCATCTCCATAATTGTATGTAACCTCTTCACCAGGGGATATGTCTCTGATAGCAAAGACAATGGGGTTTTCCTTCCACAATCACTCTTTTCAAGTTTCAAGTTTCAAGTTTCTTTTTATTGTCATTGCACAGAGTACAACGAAATTGAGTGGCAATCCTGACGGTACATTTACCAATAACAAAACAGCAACACAACAGAAACAGCAGAAACAAATTAAGGTTCTAAATATAAAAATAAATAAAATGAAATGTGAACATTTGCTGTTAAAAAGTTAAAAGTTACATTATTTAGATGAGATATTGCACTTCCAGATATTGCACATTTGCTGAATTGCAGTGGCTCACTATAGCAGTAGTGTAGTACAGTTGGAATATATACATACAAACAAAAGTGCAGTAGGAAAGTAAACATCTATGCAGTGTTCTATAAGTGTAACTGTAAGTGTAGGTGTTGCAGTATTGATAGTCAACAGTCTGTGTCAGAGTTTGTAAGTGTTCAGTTCTCGTATGGCCCTGGGGTAGAAGCTGTTCTTAAGTCTGTTTGTCCGTGATTTGATGGACCTGAAGCATCTACCAGAGGGCAGCAGGTCAAGATGATTTCCAGGGTGGGATGGGTCTTTCAGTATTTTGGCTGCTCTACTGAGACAGCGAGAGCTGAAAATGTCCTCCAAAGAGGGCAGTGAGCAGCCGATGATCTTCTTGGCAACATTGATAACCCTCTGAAGGGCTCTCCTGTCCACTGCTGAGCAGCTGGCATACCACGTAGAGATACAGTACGCCAGCACACTGGTGCCCGTACACACACGCACATTCACATACACTCACACACACTCTTCACATGCACGCGCATGTGCGCACCCACATACATGTGCACACACATTCATACATACCTATACACATGCACACACATACACACATATGCGTACACATATACACACACTCCACACACACATGCATACATACACACAACACACAACTGGAAATGGAAATTCTACAGTTCCGTTAAATTTGTGTGTTCTCCTAATGTATTTGCCACTAAAGCCCTCACCACACACCTGGTTACACTTGGATGTAACATCTGGGCTAGATGCATCTTTTTCCTCCCTGCCATGCTCTGTCAGGTGAGAGGCTGTCATAGGAGAGGAAGGCATTGCTATCTGTACGACTGGACCTAGGTGGAGAGCCATCAAGTGCCATTTACTCTTGTATTCCACACACTGTACGGGAACCTCACAATTCTTAGCTTGAAGAACAGCAGTGAAAACATATTGAATTATCTTTTAGGAATTTCTTGCAGTCATCTAAGGGCATGTTCCTGAAAGTTTGGCACTTCTTTAGGAGGTGCGGTTTGTTATGGAGGGGGCACTGTTTCCCGGACCTTCTGTTGACTTCTCTGTCTTTTCTTTTGGTGGAGAGTCAGCGGGTGACACATTTGTTTTGTGGACTGATACCGATGTTTGCGAATGTAAGTTGCCTACTGACCTGTCTTTCTTGGGTGTGACAATGAATAAAGTGGTGTTAAAACTAGGATCATTCCTGGAATTAGCTTCTCTGTGAACAAACTCCCAGAAGAAAGAGAAGGGTGGAAAGCTGACCCTGTTTTGTTCCTTGTATTTGGAGCCTATTGACTATCTTCTTCTCTTGGAGGTGAAAAGGCATCTTTTCGACAATTGGGCCTACTCCTCGGGCAGTGTCAGGATAGGCCAAGACAGGAAAGTTTCCATTTTGTTTTGCCATCTGCAACTCGAGAAGCACATCTTCTAGCTTGCAGAGCTTTCTGCCTTGATATCCTAGCTTTACTTGATATCTAGTTCTTTTGTTTGCTCTAGATATTCTAGTTCAATAGCTGCTTCTTCCATTACTTCAGCTAGAGCAGCATCAGCTTCTTTTTCTTTCTTGTGCATGTAGTGTTGCACCAAGACAAGCTCATTCTACTTTAATGTCAATTTCTCTCTGCGCAAAAGCCACTCTTGTCTGGGCTGCTTTAGCTTTAGCACTTGCTTTTGCTGCTGCTATGCTAGCACTTGATACTACTGATGACCGTGAGGACTTCAGCGAATGCGAGGTGATAGACTGGGTCTGCTTGTTCTTTAGCACCGTCCTGAATATCCTCCATGATGTCACTTGATTCCTTTTGACTAGTGAGACGGGTGTACAGTGTCTGATGTACCTGAATGCTGATGTCATTTGACAAAACTCTCTCTGGCCGTGGAAAGCGTGGTAATCAGAATCCAACATCTGTCTTTGTATCCCTCAGAGAGTGGCCATCTTTTCACTGCACTGTCATCACTAAGCATCCCGAGTGAACTCAGCTATATGGCCAGCTAAACTCTCTCCTGCAAAACACCACCAGAGAACATCATGGTCCAGGGCCTGATGATCTCACGTCTGGACAACTGCAATTCCTTGCTGGCAGGCCTACCGGCCTGTGCCATCAAGCCACTGCAACTAGTCCAGAATGCTGCCATATGTCTGGTGTTCAACCAGCCAAAGTTCACCCACATCACCCCTCTACTCTCCTCTCTGCACTGGCTCCCCATCGCAGCACGCATCAGATTCAAATCACTGGTGTTTGGTTTTCAAGTGGCTAGAGGTACTGCTCCCCCATATCTCCAGTCACTCATCACTCCCTACACCCCAGCCAGACCCCTCCGCTCCGCCTCCTCTGGCAAACTGACTGCCCCATCTCTCCGGGCGCCTGGCAGCCGCTCCTCGCGGTCTCACCTCTTCTCTGTCCTGACCCCTTGGTGGTGGAACAACCTTCCGCAATCAGTCAGAACCGCAGAATCACTTGCAATCTTCCGCAAGAGATTCAAAACTCACCTTTTCAGACTCCACTACCACTGAATTCTGCACATCTAGCTAATTGTCATCACCACTGCCTACTTGCTCAACACTATGTATCCCTGCTTACTCCATGAAAAAAATGAATGAATAAATAAAAAATGACTAACCTTTTCCTTCCCAGTCTTAAGGGTATGGTACGCAGCTGCCTGCAATGATGTCTATTGCTGTATTACTGCACTGATCTCTTGCGATTATTACTACGATTGTTCCCACCATGTATTTATACACATCTTGGAAGTCACTCTGGATAAGAGCGTCTGCTAAATGCTTAAAATGTAAATGTAATGATCTGAAGCATATATCTGGCAGGTTTAATGTATAAAAGTGTGAAATTGCAAAGAACAGAATCAAGAGATATAGGAATAAAGGCGTCTCAAGCACAGCTCAAGAACTATACAAATTCCTATATTACTTCCACAGAAAGGAATTATTGATCTGCTGGTAACGTAACACTTTTACTTTACATTCTCTATTTAAGGTAAGTATACAGATAATGCCTACATGAAGGCAAGCAGTTAAGAGCTAGCTTACACAAGGAAAAATGTACAAAGGCTAACTCGCTAAGCTAACAAAGCACATTTAATGTAAATATGAAATAATACGATCTTGCAAGTAATATTAATCACAAAATAAATATATTACTTTTACCTACCGATTTGAGGGAAAAAAACAAAGGAAGACAATTATTAAAACACTGTTAAAACATGGTTCTCTAACAAAACAACTTCCTGAAAAATGACAACTTCCTGTCTGAATGACTGTTTCTGTTTACTGACCTTCCTATGGGGTGATTCTCATGTTAGACTAAAAATATAATTTAAAAGCAAATTACAATTTACAATTTATTTTGTTCCGTTTCACTGCCAACATCCAACCATCCCTACCTTTACATTTGGACACTCAATATTGTGCAGCATTATTTAGCATTATTAGGGCTCTTTTTTCACAGAAAAAAAATAAATATATAAAGTTAAATGCTGGTAGTAACACATCTCTATTACACAGGATCTGTAGTTGTAGCTTGTTCTTATAGTTTTTACCTAGCAGTGCTTTTGTTAGGAAGCGTAGTTAGTTGGGTACGAATGTGTTGAGAATCAAAGTCTCTGAATCTCAAATTGTGCAGTCTGTCAAACTGGAAGCCAAGGCCTCATGGTGCTCTAGCATGTTTGTGTTATGGTGTGTTGTGTTGTGTTATATTGTTATGTTTTATGGCATATTGTTATTTTTTATGGCATGTTGTGTTATGTTATATTAGTGTTGTGTCTATTTTTTATTTGTCTTTCTGCTTTTTAGAAGTTATAGATGCTCACCTCCAAAACAACCAGATGTCTGAAGAGAACAGCTTGAAAGGTAAGGGCCCACTCCACCGAGCCACACAAATGCATTAATCTGTTTTTCACACCACACAAGAGGTGTGTTTTTGATCCAAAGTTTTTTTGGCCAGAATGCTTCTGTCGTTTAGTTTAGATTTCACCTTTATATAAATGCTCTACAAAAACTCATTCAAATCTCCCTGTTGGATTAGCAGGAAATTGGTTAATTGCATGAAATGTGCTCAAAACCTTTTGGCAATAATTAAATATATAAATCTACTCTTTTTTTCCCTTAAAAAAATTTCCGTTTCAAATCATAGAAGCATTGGCTTTCAGGTTTAGGAGAATGGGCTTGGGTCTCGGATAACCTAGCGGTCTAACGCACTCGCATTGACTGGTACTTTGCGAGTGTGAGCTGCCTTTTGTGGTCACAGTTCGAAATCCAAAGTGGGGTAAACCGTAAAGGCACTTGTTTTAAGTTCAGGTTGCCCACTGCAGCCTGGGCCCGGGCCCGAGCCCGCCTCTGGTTGGTAGTCCCGTTTGGGGACAGAGATTGGGGTTGCGCGATTGGAAAGCCGCCATGGTCTTGCAAGCGTGCCGCGTGCAAGCGGCTGTGTTTGTGTCGGAGGTCCATCTCGGAGGAGATCTCTGGGTCAGTTTGCCGTTATCACTGCCGGTCCCACAGTTGCAGTTGAACTCGGTATGATGGGGCGGAGGCGGGATAACTGGCCACCAAATTGGGAGAAAATGGGGGGCATGCATGCTGGTATGACTGGTGTGTTACAATCTTTGTAATTGCAGTTTCTCTCAACAGCCAAGCTTATTGATGATGTGCATTTTCAGAATGTCATGGATGAGTATAAACTCATAAAAGGTTTACTACCCCACAAAAACTACTGTTCTGTTTATAAACAACAAGTGTTTTACACCGGCGTTCAACTGGCCTCAGAACTGCCCAGATCCCTGAACAAAAGCACAACTATTTTAGCATGCAACCATATACCCCCTCTGGAAGCCCTAGTTGCATATATGACCATGTGTGGTGAATGAGAATCTGGAACAAGTCAGGTGAGACCATCTGTTACACAACTGTGTGTAAAAAGAATTTGAATAAAAAAACATCAGTTAAAGAAATTAAATTGGATGGTTACAAAAACTTTGTTTTAACCACCAGAGGGTATTTCACATTTTTTTTCCATAACCAGTTGAACTTGAACATTCTGATCATGTTATATTTGTCTCCGGCACCCCAGAACCACTGCTGTGCGCAGCAACCATCCTGTCGGCTTCCCTCCCCCCTCCCTGGGGCGGACAGCCAATCGCCGCCCCCGGTGGCACTCCAGGCCAGAGCCGTGGCCAGTGTCGAACGTTGTAACCACTGGACCACGCGAGAGGCCACTAGATCGATTCATTTAACTTGCTGACCCTGAACCACTGTGTGGTCAGTTGACGGTTTGTGCTTATGACATGATAAGTGCACACATTACTGTCGTTGCGTTTGGCTATAACTTTCCCCCAAAGTGTTGCGTAGTGTGATAAATGCTCATTGATGTTTTACACTACTCCCATCGCATGTGTGCTTAACTCATGCTAGCCCCAGTGCAACTCTTTCCTCCCTCTCTCCTTTTCTCTCTGCTTCTCCCAGACGAGCAGATGGATAAGCAGGAAGCGAATGAGCCCCTGAGCAAGGTCGCTCTACTCAAAGGTAACACATTCATATCCTTTATTCTCATTTTGGACGTGTCGATTGGTTTCGACTGTCCGCTGTATTTTGTCTCAAGCCTAGTTTGTTTTTGTGAACGAGAGCGGTTCTGCATTCCTGCATGGTGACCTCACGAAAACAGCTGCTCGTCAGATAAAAAGCGGTTGCTGCCATTGGCTGATGGAGGAACTTCCTGAGTCGGAAGTATGGGGGATAACGCAATTTTATAATAAATTCTGGATTTCATCTACCAAAACACTTGACGCACAACAAGTCACAACACTTCCTTTTTTAATTACAAAATATTAGAGAGGTGTGAGGTGAAACACTGTTAGTTGTGTTAGACATGTGTAAGGCTATATAGGCTCCAATATTAGGATGCACTTTATAGTCATATCATGGAAAGTCTGTTTGGAGCATAAGCAAAGAGAAACTGGTGTGGCCTGTGACAGAGCTCAGCGACCGATTTGTGACATCATTACACGCTGAAGTATTAACATCAGCGTAGCTCTTTATATAGAACTGCTACCCAGCTGTCCAGTTATTTAGTTTGGCCCTGGAATGGCCCACAGCATTCTATCTGCCAAGGGGAAATAAAGGGCAGTTTGGGTTTGTGTTCCTGTGAATGTGGTTACCTGGGGCACAGCAGGACACAGGCTGTATATGTACAGCGAACTAATTCACTCCCAGGCCTGCTGTAGGCTCCTTTATGGTCACAAACCTAGGCCTTCTGTAGGCTTACTCAGCTAATTGGTTTTGTTTTACTTGGCACGCTCTCTGATGCTCTGTCCTTCTTCCTCAGCAGAGTGATTTGGCTGTATGTCACTCTCTCTGAAGCTATCTGTCCTTCCTCAGACGAGCTGCGGCGAGCCAACCTGGAACCCGGTGACACAGAGCAGGTGATCCAGCACCTGCACCAGGAGCTCCTGGAGGCCCAGGAGCTTGCCAACACCAGCAAGCAGAAATGTGTGGAACTGCAAGGTAAGGACCCTTCAGTACCCTGGGGAATGCCTCATGAGAGTGCCTTTGTCACATTGAGACACACTTAATCTACAGTCTCTGGCAGTACCAACCGGCTCGATAGATTAATAATGTTTTTTTGTGCTACATTAACTCAATAAAAAGAGCAAGTCAATATAATGACTGTTTATTAACATGAAATGAAAGGAAAAGCATTCCTGTAGCAAGAATGTGTCGTAATATGAGGCGCCATTGTCTTTGGCCTGTTTTTATGTACGTTACTACATTAATGCACTGCACTTTCAGCTTTTAGCTCGTGTTTTAGTACACACAAAAAATGTTTTGGGCTAAGGTTGTATGAGGTGATGAGTAATTATGTGTAGAGGGTGAGTTAGGGTGAGGTGGTGATGAGTCTGTGTGTAGAGGGTGAGTTAGGGTGAGGTGGTGATGAGTCTGTGTAGAGGGTGAGGTGGTGATGAGTCTGTGTAGAGGGGGAGTTAGGGTGAGGTGGTGATGAGTCTGTAGAGGGTGAGGTGGTGATGAGTCTGTGTGTAGAGGGTGAGTTAGGGTGAGGTGGTGATGAGTCTGTGTGTAGAGGGTGAGTTAGGGTGAGGTGGTGATGAGTCTGTGTGTAGAGGGTGAGTTAGGGTGAGGTGGTGATGAGTCTGTGTAGAGGGTGAGGGTGGTGATGAGTCTGTGTGTAGAGGGGGAGTTAGGGTGAGGTGGTGATGAGTCTGTGTAGAGGGTGAGGTGGTGATGAGTCTGTGTGTAGAGGGTGAGTTAGGGTGAGGTGGTGATGAGTCTTTGTGTAGAGGGTGAGTTAGGGTGAGGTGGTGATGAGTCTGTGTGTAGAGGGGTAGTTAGGGTGAGGTGGTGATGAGTGTGTGTAGAGGGTGAGGTGGTGATGAGTCTGTGTGTAGAGGGTGAGTTAGGGTGAGGTGGTGATGAATCTGTGTGTAGAGGGTGAGTTAGGGTGAGGTGGTGATGAGTCTGTGTGTAGAGGGGGAGTTAGGGTGAGGTGGTGATGAGTCTGTGTGTAGAGGGTGAGGTGGTGATGAGTCTGTGTAGAGGGTGAGTTAGGTTGAGGTGGTGATGAGTCTGTGTAGAGGGTGAGTTAGGTTGAGGTGGTGATGAGTCTGTGTGTAGAGGGTGAGTTAGGGTGAGGTGGTGATGAGTCTGTGTGTAGAGGGTGAGTTAGGGTGAGGTGGTGATGAGTCTGTGTGTAGAGGGTGAGGTGGTGATGAGTCTGTGTGTAGAGGGTGAGTTAGGGTGAGGTGGTGATGAGTCTGTGTGTAGAGGGTGAGTTAGGGTGAGGTGGTGATGAGTCTGTGTGTAGAGGGTGAGTTAGGGTGTGTTGACACCTTCCCCCTTTGGCAGCTCTATTGGAGGAGAAGAGGAGGACCACTAAGCAGCAGACGGAGGACTCTGCCAAACAGATCCAGTTTCTGCAGGGTGGGTGTGAGACGCACTCTCTCTCTTTCACTCTGCCTCTCTCTCGTTCCCTCTCTCCCTCTTGTTCCCTCTTTCTACCCCTCTCCCCCTGAGAGAGGGAGAGAAAGAGAGAGGTCTCTTTCTCCATCTCTGTCTCTCTCCTCCTCCCTTTTTCTCCCTAATACATTAAGGAGCAGATGTGTAATGCTTTACTCCTCTCCCGTTGTCTGTGCAGGCCAGCTTCAGAAGCTGCAGGCAGGCATGGAGTCGCTGAGCGAACAGAGGGAGAGCACCATCTGCAGCACGCAGAAGGAGCTGAGCATCGCCCAGGAAGAGGTGCTTATGCTGCGCCGTGCCACAGTCGAACAGGAGCGCGAGATTTCCGCCCTGCATGGCGACCTGAGCTCTGTCACCAGCCAGCTGGAGAAGTGGCGCCAGGCCACCTCCAAGTATGAGCTGGAGATCAGCACCCTGCAGGCCAGCTTCCAGCAGCAGAGCCAGCACAGAGAGAAGACTGCCCAACTTCAAGGTACCTGCCCTGCTATACCCACGCCCAGCAACACTGACCCTGCTATACCCACACCCAGTGTGACTTCATATGTCAACAGTCAAAATGGCAGAGGATAAACAGAGGAAGACGAAGAAATCATCACATAAATTTAAATCAGAATACTGTACCAAGTGGCCATGCATAAGGAAACCGCGAAATGGAAATTATCATGCATTTTGCATGGTATGTAGATTTCTGTTGAGCATGGTAGTCGGGATGATGTTTGGCAGCATATTAGCAGTAAAAAAACACATGGAAATCACAAAGGTTCATTCGGGTTCCAGTACTATGTTGACTTTTTTTACCAAACAAGGTAGAGAAAAATATGTTACGAGAGCTAAACTGTACTTGGCTTTATTGTGGAATATAATTTACCAATAGCAGTGTCAGACCACGCAGTTATTCGTCACTCAAATGCATCATGTGAAAGAACTTTCAGCATAGTATGGAAAAACGAAACAGAATTTCGGTCTAACCTGAGTGTGAAAACTTTGCAGTCACTGTTGATTGAGAAGTTGTTGCAATCAGGTCCTTGCTACCAGAGACGATATTAAGGATTTGGTCAGAAGCGCAAAGCAAGCAACCTACAAAGTTTTAAGCAGTGCCGAACATGATGGACAAACAGCTGGTTTGAAAGGAGAAACACAGTCAACAAGCACTAGTAGCTGTCAGTACTGTCAGAGTTAAAGTTTTTTGTAAATAGTGGTACATTTTGGGCGGCTGTGTAGTGTAATGGTTAGGGAACTGGGCTTGTAACTCAGAGGTTGCTGGTTCGATTCCCACTGCTGTTGTACCCTTAAGCACGGTACTTAACCTGAATTGCTTCAGTAAAAATATCCAGCTGTATAAATGGATTGTATGTAAATGTCAATTGTGTAAGTTGCTCTGGATAAGAGTGTACTAAATGCATAAAATGTAAAAATGTAAATGTGAATAGTGTTGATTTAGTGTTGTAAAGGATGGCTTCTTTATTGCTAAAGAGTAGTGAATGAAATTGAAATTCTGCAATATTCCTTTTAAAATTTTAAGAGAATATAGAACTATAGAAATACTTTTTGACTAATAAAAATAAACATTTGGTAACTAAAAAATGTGTACAAGGAGCCGCCTCCTAAAGGCTTGAAAATACCTAAAACACAGGACCTTACGGGGGCGCTGCGCCCTGGCACCCTGCAGGGGCCCTATATGTGCGCTGCTTGCTTCACTTGCTGTGCTTGACAGATCCTCCCTGATTACAGGATTCCAATATTGGCATCTCTGCTATACCCACCCCTAGCAACACTGATCGTGCTATACTAGATGCAAATTTTATATGCTTGATTTTCACAATATAAATATCCTTCCAACGCTTGAGAGTGAATTTCACACGTCAGTGTCTTATTGTGCAGAGTTTCAGAGTTGAGGTGGGTCCAAAGCACACCCGTGGTGTTTAATCTCATTCCACCTGAGCTCAGTCCAGGGCGCCGGGGAAAGTTTGTTTCCCTTCTCTCTTTAGTTTACACTGACATACAGGCACCTTCCAGCTAGGCTTTAAGCCTAGGCTAAAGATTTCTGCTGAATGATTGAATGAAGTGTGTGTGTGTTCTGAATAATTCAATCGTGTCCGTGTGTGTGTCCTTGTGTGTGTCCGTGTGTACGTCCACGTGTGTGTGTGCATGTCTATGTGCGTCTGTTTCCATGTGTGTGTGTCCATGTGTGTTCTTGTGTGTATGTGTGCATGCAGTGGAGCTGGAGCAGCTGCAGGGGGACTGCTCTAGCCTGCAGAGGGAATGCTCAGCCCTGTGCTCGGAGAAGGTGGATCTGCTGGAGAAGCTGCAGAAGCTGGAGGTGGAGCTGGACAGGTGAGTACCTCCTAATCACAGTTCAGCTCCCCGACCTTTCCAACAGTTACAGCCATCAAATTTCAATCTGTACACGTTCTGCAAACTACAGTGCTATGATATAATCACTACTTCGGTTACAAAGTAGTTATGAGACATAACTAGTTCTATTTGGGCCGGAGCCAATCAAAAACAGGACTAGGAGAGAAGAGGACAGAGAAGTAGTCTTCCGTCTTCATGCATTTAAAACAAAAACAAGAAGAACAAAAATGCTTAACAGTGCAGAATGATCCTCAGAAGGATTTCCCAAAGTTTGGCAGGTCAGTTAGTGTGTGAATGAACACCCATCAGGAACCCCTTCAAGCACAAAAACACCAGGGCCTGTATTCATAAATACAGACCTAAGATTAGGTCTCCCCTGTCCACACCCTAACCACCTCCTTTATGAGCGAAAATGACAAACTGATCCTAGATCAGCACTCCTACTGAGATGCTTTCTAGTCTTGTGAGACCAATTCAAGCCTCAAGAGTCATCTGATGAGCTCCAGTAAAATGCAGGCATCAAACCCCTGAGGAATGGCTTGTTTTTTGGGTGTTCGGGGAGTAAAATTACGTGTGAAATCGAAATTATGGGTGAAGTTCAAAGCCAGCGCTTGGGAGCCAGGGCAGAATGTGAATAACCATTCATGAGACACTTTTATTTTAAATCACTGGTGCTTGCCTTTCAGGCAGCTAGAGGAACTGCTCCCACTTACCTTCAGACACTCATTACACCCTACACCCCAGCCAGACCCCTCCGCTCAGCCTCCTCTGGCAAACTGACTGTCCCATCCCTCTGTCCTGACCCCTCGGTGGTGGAACAACCTTCCGCAATCGGTCAGGACCACGGAATCACTTGCGATCTTCCGCAAGAAACTCAAAACCCACCTTTTCAGACTCCACTACCACTGAATTCTGTACATCTAGCCAATTGTCATCACCACTGCCGACTTGTATGTATCCCTGCCTTCTCATTTAATAAATTTTTTTACAAATTACTAACCTTTTCCTTCCCTGTGTTATGGTATGGTATGCAGCTGCCTACAACAATGTCTATCACTGTATTGCTGCAAACTATGATTGTTCCTACCATGTATTAATACACATCTTGTAAGTCGCTCTGGATAAGAGCGTCTGCTAAATGCTTAAAATGTAAAATGTCAATTTGGCTGTTTATGTTGTAACTTCATTCCAGCTCTTTCTTAATTTCCAGCTGGTTTGAAATTGTGACAGTGAGTACTATCGCTCCTCTAAGCCTTGCCCTTCAGAGGAACATGTCGTGCACCCATTCGTCACCCAGAGACCTGACTAGCCCTGACGCAGCCCTGGCTCCCGCTCAAACGCTCAATGTTATTTTTGCCAATCAATCAGTTTTTCTTTTTCATCGAGCACTGCAAGCCCCATGCTCTTTCCAACCCATGTAAACAGACACCCCCCCCACCTTTCCATCAGCCCAAATGTCAGATTTGATTAAACTGCGGCAGATATTTTAACCAGCCTAATTTTCCCTCAGTGCCCACCCATTGCAGAAAAAAAATTCTGCTGGCTCTGCTCTCACTCCTTGCTGACAAACCCTGGGTCTTTTGACCCCTCCCTCAGCATGCTTGTGATTCGCTGACAGGGTTTCACCAGATTGATGTATGAGTTAGCAGAGAGGTTCTGCTCTTCAGCATGATTGCCCTGCCTTTTGTTAATAGTTTATTGAATAATAATGATGGATTGAACTTGTATAGTGCCTTTCATGGAATTAAAAGCACTTTACAATGGAATGGGAGAGAACTTCCCTCAACCACCACCATTCATAGAAAATGGGTAGAAATGTATCACATTCTTGTGACTTCTGAACCTTCTGTCTTTGACCTACCCCAACCCCCTTCCCCTTTGATAGATGTCCTTTTAGAAATCTATCATGTTTTTGTTTCTTCAGACCGTGAACTTGCTGCTTCCTCCCCCCCTCCAGCTCTCGAGAGCACAGTGCCACCCTGAGCTGTAGTCTGAATGCCCTGGAGAAGTCACAGGAAGACCTGGAGAGCATGCTGGGCAGCATCCAGGACCAGCACCTGCAGGACACTGGCAAACTCAAAACACAGCTGGCCCAGGCTGACAGCAGAACAAAGAGCCTGCAGAGAGAGGTCAGCACCTTCTCAGAGACACCAGCACTATAGACTTCACACCTTCACCATTATAGACCTCACACCTTCATCACTATAGACCTCACATCTACACCATTATAGACCTCACACCACCACAACTACAGACCTCACAATCATCACTATGATTATCACCCTTGATGAGCATTGATAGTTCAGTTAATCATTAAAATAATAAAATGACATTGTTACAGTTAAAAATCTAAACATATGTGAATAGAGGTGGTTCGGCACACTCAGGTGTGGAGGGGAAGGACAACTTAAGTGTGAGTAAGGCTCTGATGCTCATGTGTTTAAATGCGAGAAGCATAAAAAATATTTTTTTGGAACTGGCGGCTGTCATGTTGAATGGGGGTTATGACATTGTTGGGATTACTGAGACATGGCTTGGTGCAGCAGATGGAGATGAATATAATGTAGAGGGGTACAAATTGTTTAGGAAGGATAGAACTAATAAAAGAGGAGGGGGAGTGGCCCTTTATGTGAAAGATAATCTTAATGTGCAGGAAATTCCAGGTATAAACTCATTCGTTTCTTGTGAGGACATCTGTATTAGATTTTTGGGAGATCATGAGAAGGGCCTTAATATAGGAGTATGCTATAAACCTCCAGCTTCAAACAGTAACATAAATAGTATGCTCTTTGGTAACATAAAACAAATCTGCTGAAGGAGAGATGATAATAATGCGACTTAAATTACCCCTCTATTAATTGGGAGATAGTGACAGGTCAGGGCAAATGTGAAGAGGAGTTTTTAGATATGGTCAATGACTGCTTTTTGGTACAGTCTGTTACTCAGCCTACGAGAGGGAAATCAATACTGGATCTGGTTTTGTGTAACAATCCTGATAGAATTTGCAGCACAGATGTGGGGGAACCACTAGGGGCAAGTGACCACAGTGCAGTTATTTTTGATATTTTTTGGCAAGTTAAGACAGCCTCCTCTAATTCTCGAATTTTTTATTTTAGACAAGCTGACTTTAATAAAATGAGAGAGAATTTAAGTAATATAGACTGGGTAAAACTTCTAGATTGCAGAACTGTGAATGAAAAATTGACTATATTTAAAAGGGTTATTGTAGATGTACAGTGTAAATTCATACCCAAAGTAAGGAAAAATAGGATGAAAAAACAGTCTCCGCAGTGGATGACTAAATCTTTACGGGAGATTTTGAGGCAAAAGAAGCGACTATACAGAGTATATAAAAAGGATAACTCACAGAAACAAGTTCGATTATTGTAATATGCGGGCTAAGACTAAAAAGGAAATAAGATAAGCTAAAAGGCAGTTTGAAATTAAAATTTAAAAGTAATCTTAAGAAGTTTTTTCAATATTGTAGTAGAAAAAGGAAAGTTAAGGATGAGGTTAAGTGCATTAAGAATAAGGAAGGACCTTTGGTTTATAATAATAAGGATATTGCTAACATACTAAACAGTTACTTTGTTGAGAGCTTTACGAGAGAAGAGGTTATAAATATGCCTAAATGTATAGACAAGGTACAGAATGTTTTGGAGGACTTTGAGATAAGGGATGTAGAAGTACTACAAAAACTACAAAAACTTAAGACAAATAAGGCAGCAGGCCCGGATGGCATATATCCCAGAGTACTCAAAGAACTTGGGGAAATTATATATAAACCATTGACAGATATTTTCATTCAATCCATAATCACTGGAGAAATACCAGATGACTGGAAGCAGGGTAGTATAATTCCAATATATAAGAAGGGGGACCGTACTGACCCAGGGAGCTATAGGCCTGTCAGTTTAACTTGCATCGCATGTAAAATGCTGGAATGTATTATTAGGGATAAGTTGGAATCATTCTTGAAAAATAATAGTATTTTAAGGAGAGCCAACATGGTTTTCTCAAAGGGAGGTCATGCCTAACAAACCTGGATTTTTTGAAGAGGCTACAAAAACACACAGTGTGTTGACCTGAACCAGGCTTATGATATTATATATTTGGACTTTCAGAAAGCATTTGTTAAGGTACCACATGAGAGGCTCTAAAATGAATTCAGTAGGAATTGCAGGAGTAGTTTCAGAGTGGGTTCATAATTGGCTGCAAGGGCGAACACAAAGAGTAACAGTAGGTGGGGCTGTATCTGACCTCGGTGCTGTGGGCAGTGGTGTCCCGCAGGGATCGGTGCTGGGACCTCTGCTCTTCCTTATTTACATAAATGATCTTGATATGGACGTTAGTAGCAAAATAAGTTAAATTTGCAGATGATACTAAATTTGGGGGTTTGGCAAACAGTTTGGAATCGACTAAAGTAATCCAAGATGATTTAAGAAATATCCAAAAATGGGCAGATACATGGCAGATGACATTCAATATTGCTAAATGTAAAGTTATGCATGTGGGAAATAAAAACATTAGACAGGAGTATTTTATGGGAGGAGAAAAGTTAGTAGGTGTTCAATTTGAAAAAGACTTAGGAATTGTAGTTGATCAAAGCCTATCTGCATCAAAGCAGTGTGTTACAGCAGTGAAAAAAGCCAACAGGATGCTGGGATACATAGCAAAAAGTATTGAGTATAAATCAAAGGAGGTTATATTAATGTTATGTAATGCCTTTGTCAGACCTCACTTAGAATACTGAGTGCAGTTCTGGGCACCGCACTACAAGAAAGATATAGAAGCTCTTTAAAAAGTCCAAAGAAGGGCAACTAAACTGATACCTGGTATGAAAGGTAAAAGTTATGATGATAGACTTAAGGCACTCCTTCTCGTCTGTATAGACAGCCCAGCCGTGGTGTCGCTGGTCAGTCGCCTTATGAATTCTTCAGCTTCTTGCGCCATTCTGAATGGCAGTTGTTTGCCTCTGAATGTGTATCCACCGTAGGGTGGTAGGATAGGCCTTGAATGAAGGTATGCCTCTCACCCATAGCTCTTTCTGTACACCACTGTAAGCCTTCTTCTTTTGAACTGTGTAAGCACTGTAATCATCAAAAAACAGTATTTTCCTTCCTGCATCTTGAATGGTACTGTTGTTTTTCTTGGCATCTCTGGCTCCCTGTAAGATGGTCTGTCAGTCCTTATATTGTAGCACCTTGAATATCAGTCTGTGAGCTTTCAGTGTTCCTTGACTGTGGACTGTAGATTCTGTGAGCTTGTTTGATTGGAATGGGTTCAGGGAGGGAATCCACTTTGGCAGCATTTTCTGTAAAAATCTGATGGCATTGTCCCCTTCACGATTAGACGTCAGATTTACGAGCCTTAAGTTGTTGTATCTCTCACGATCCTCAAGTGCAGCCATTTTGTTTTGTAGCTTGTCCATCTCTGAGGTAAAAGCACTTACCTCTTTTTTCAGCCCCCTTGTTTTGGACTGAACACGATCCACTCTGTCAACCAGACACCGAACCGTTGACATATGCATCATCAAGTTCCTTTGAAGAGAACCCACTGATTCCTTGAGACGAACCATAGCCGCACTGACAACGTTAGCTACAATCACCTCGAGTCGCTCCTGCTGTAGGGCAAGGGCCTGCGAAATGACTTCGGACATGTTCATCTCTGTCACTGGTTTTAAATGCTTCCCCAAAGGAGATGCAGCTGGCGATGGAAGTGCTTTCTTGTTGGCTGACATATTTAGACTTTAATATATAATTTTTTTTGAAATAAACTAAAATGAACTTGACCACCTTGCTTATTAAAGGCTTAAACGCAATGATGTCAGTTACTTTTTGATTTCAGGGATATTTTTAGGTTTTGATCTCTCTTTTTCAGTATGGTCAAGATTTCCTTTGTCAGCCAAGGCGATTCATTTTTCCTAGGTTCTTTTTTCCAAACTTGTGTATACTTATCCATAGTGTTTGTGTCCATGAGGTTATTGCAGCCATTATTCAAATCATTAGATTTTAGTATGTCTTCCCAGTTTTTTTGCTGAAGCTCTAATTGTCATTGAATTGCTGGCGTGGGCTGAGAATTTTTTTTTGGTTAATTTATGAGCAAGGATCAAGTTATGATCAGATAGCCATGTGATCAGATTGTACGTTTTAGTTACACAATCTGGGTTGTTGAGAATATTAAATAAATCATAGTCTGAGAATTTTGGGTGATTCCTGTTGGAGTAGTGACCATTTGTTTCAGATTGAGCTTTGAAGGTATGCTTTTGAGTTTTTCCTTATTTTCCTTATCCAACCAGTTGATATTAAAATCACCAAGAATATATATTTCTTTATGATGATCCAGCATCTTCAGCAGTTCTTTGAAATCATTATAGAATGAAGTGTCATGCAAGGGAGGGTTATACATGACCAGTATATCAAAAGACATTTGGGGCGAGAGGATAATACGTACAGCCAAACATTCCAGTTGGGATTCTAGTTCTATTTCACAGCTGTTAATGGTATCTTTAATGTAAATTATTACACCTCCACCTTTCCCCGAACATCTGTCTTTGCGGTAGCAGTTACAGCCAGGTATTTCTAACAATTCTGGTACAATATTGGAATTAAGCCATGATTCAGAAAGAGCCAAAAAGTCCAAGTTTGAATGAATTTGTTTGGGCAGTAGGCTTCTAATATTCAAATGTTCTCCAAAAATACCTTTAGATTTAAATGTCCGATCCCAAATAATTTTGGCGTGGTTCACAGTCTGAAAGAAACAGACTTGTTTTTGCTTCTTATTTAGATTGAGATTATTATTGAGAGCCTTGATGCTACCATTATTGTCATTTGAATTTTTACCTTGTGTAGTGTTCATGTCCGTTCGCGTCCATTCAAGATGTTTGTTTGTCCATGATTGTTTCATGTGTTGAGGAGGCCTTTCAAGCTTCTCCCTGTTTGCGCTTCCACATTTTCCAGATGGGCTGATGACTTATTGAAGGCCTGTCGTTGTTAATGTGAATAAGGAGGCCATCTGAGGCAGCGCTGATGCTTGCCATAGTCCAAGGTCCAGGGAAAGTGTTCAGTTGGATACTGCTGGGCAGTCTCTAATGGTTGGCAGCAGCAGCAGGCCGTTTCCAGCACAGGCAGGCACGCCGCTCACCAGCAGCAATGTAATTAAAATATGTAGTGCAATAAGAATAAAAGTGAATGCAAATAATATGTGTAAAGTACACATCCCAGAAAAAAGTATTTCTACTTTAGTTACTTTCCACCACCATGGTGACTTGATTGATCATTAAATCAATTGGCCTGAACCTGGCTGTGTATCTCTGACTGTGGACCAGTGGCAATCACTGTCCATTCTTTCTACTGACAACCAACTAGATTCCAAGATTGATTTCCAAGATTTCTTTATTTGTCGTTGTCTTTGTACACTTGCGTGCATAAAAAAACCGAAATATTGTTCCCCCCAGCCCTCAGCAGTACTACAGTAAAAGGACAACAATCACAAATAGGCTAAAATATAAAAACATAAAACAGTTTACATAGCTAGATAGACTGGCTAGCTAGATAGTGTTAGTCATAACCTAACCTAACATAGTTGTGATACAGTCAAAACTATTATTTTCCATATATTTTTTTAAACTTTACATATAAAAAGTAAATAAATAAATAAAATGTAAAAAATACATACAAATTTAAAAGCACATTGTTTTATTTCACTGCTGTAGAAGTGCTCCTGCGTCTAGCTTCCTGCAACTCCGAGACCACTCTCCAGCTGATCTTTGTCTTTGGGGCTTGGGTTCAGTTGTATGTCAGCTTTCCAGAGGGGGCGGACAAGTCACCTTCTCTTGGTTGTTGTGGGAGGAGGAAGATTTGAGACCAGCTCAATCAGAGGCTTCGTAGCCGGCTCGGTGTGTTTCTTCTTTTTGGTTTTATAATTTGGGGAAAAATAAATAACGAGCACAAAACAAACAAAACACAGAGGCTGACGAGTAAATGTTGAGGATCGGCCAAACACAAACAGATGAGTTGCAGGTGACGTAAGAATGTGTTTCTTGAATTGAGAATCTCCGGGTTCTCTCTCATATTTCTCTGCTTATGATGCTGTTTGGAATGTTCAGAGTTACAAAGTTACAATGCTGTTACTACTGTTACCATTGTTGATTTTAAAATTGCGTTTTTGTTTGAAGTCCAACTGGCCAATCAAAATGGCTAATTCCTAATATCAAAATTATATTCACTGAGTTACTGAGAAAGTCGCTGAGAAACAGCAGACTCCCTTTTTTCCTTCTGTATACCTAATCTTTTTCAGTTCTGGTCCTCAATTCTCCTCTAGTTCTGTCCTTATTCTTGTGTTTTTGTCTTTATTTTTTCCTTTTTTCCTTCTGATATTATCCTGTTCATTTGTTCCTTGTTCCTTGGGTTGACCCTTCCACACCTTCACCTCTGTAGACCTCACACCAGAACAACTGTAGACCTCACTCCTTCACCATTATAGACCTCACACCACCACAACTATAGACCTCACACTTTCACCATTATAGACCTCACACCACCACAACTGTAGACCTGTATGTGTGTGTGTGTGTGTACTTGTATATACCTGTATATATGTGTACATGTATTTGTGTGTACCTACATTTGTGTCTGTATATACCTGTGTGTGTGTTTGTGTGTACCTGTGTGTGATTCCTCTCTCACTCTCTCTGCAGTATGAGGACACTCAGATCCAGCTGTCAGACCTGAGGGAGCGGTATGAGTGCACAGAGTGGGAGAAACGCTCCGTAAATGACGAGCTAGAGCAGAGCAGGGTCAGTCTGAAACTCCTGCTGGAGCAGGGAGGCAATGTGAGTATCCCTGTGCCTGTTTTCCAGAGGTATAGAATGGGGGTGTAGGTGTATCTGTGTGTTTGCACATGGGTATAGAATGGGGGTGTAGGTGTATCTGTGTGTTTGCACATGGGTATAGAATGGGGGTGTAGGTGTATCTGTGTGTTTGCACATGGGTATAGAATGGGGGTGTAGGTGTATCTGTGTGTTTGGCACAGGTACTGAAAAGGGGGCCATCCATGTTTTAAAACATCATTTTTATTGTGCTGGGAAATAAACTCATTTTTAATATTAAGCTCTATTAACTCACTCACAAGCCTACAGTCATATAATATATCTCAGGATTGCAGAATGAGGTTAAATGAAAACAAAAATAAAAAAGTGGATTATTGACTTTTC